>QNTS01001591.1:0-28381 GCA_003317085.1 Hucho hucho | reverse complement strand
GTAGTGAGGACTGCACAGCGCATCACCGGGGGTAAACTACCTGCTCTTCAGGACACCTACACCACCCGATGTCACAGGAAGGCCAAAAAGATCATCAAGGACAACAACCACCCGAGCCACTGCCTGTTCACCCCGCTATCATCCAGAAGGCGAGGTCAGTACAGGTGCATCAAAGCTGGGACCGAGAGACTGAAAAACAGCTTCTAACTCAAGGCCATCAGACTGTTAAACAGCCATCACTAACATTGAGTGGCTGCTGCCAACATACTGACTTAAATCTCTAGCCACTTTAAACATAGGAATTGGATGTAACAATGTATCACTAGCCACTTTAAACAATTTTGTATATAATGTTTACGTATCCGACATACTCATATCAAATGTATACACTGTACTCTAAACCATCTACTGTATCTTGCCTATGCCGTCCGGCCATCGACCCAAATCTCTAGCCACTTTAATAATTATAATTGGATGAAATAATGTATCACTAGCCACTTTAAACATAGCCATTTATATAATGTTTACATATCCTACATTACTCATCTCATATATGTACATGTGTATATACTGTACTCCATACCATCTACTGCATCTTGCCTATGCCGGTCAGCCATCGCTCATCCATATATTTATATGTACATACTCGTATTCATTCCTTTACTCTTGTGTGTATAAGGTAGTTGTTGTGAAATTGTTAGATTACTTGTTAGATACTACTGCATGGTCGGAACTAGAAGCACAAGCATTTCGCTACACTCGCATTAACATCTGCTAACCATGTGTATGTGACAAATAAAATTTGATTTGATTTGATTTGATTTGACATGATCTCTTTCTGCAAAGTCTCTGTTTCCTTCTCCAGTGAATAACGTGGTTCTGTCACCATCACAAAACAGAGCGTACAGAGAGATCCTTGATGAAAACGAGCTCCAGAGCACTCAGGACCTCAGACTGGGGCGAAGGTTCACCTTCCAACAGGACAACGACCCTCAGCACACAGCCAAGACAATGCAGGAGTGGCTTCAGTGTGTGCTGATTTATAAATTAAAAAAAAGGAAATATCACATTTAGATAAGTATTCAGACTCTTTACTCAGTACTTTGTTGAAGCACCTTTGGCAGTGATTACAGCCTCGAGTCTTCTTGGGTATTTGGGGAGTTTCTCCCATTCTTCTCTGCAGATCCTCTAAAGCTCTGTCAGTTTAGATGGGGAGCGTTGCTGCACAGCTATTTTCAGGTCTCTCCAGAGCTGTTCGATCGGGTTCAAGTCCGGGCTCTGGCTGGGCAAATCAAGGAAATTCAGAGACTTGTCCCAAAGCCACTCCTGCATTGTCTTTGCTGTGTGCTTAGGGTCGTTGTCCTGTTGGAAGGTGAACCTTCGTCCCAGTCTGAGGTCCAAAGAGCTCTGGAGCAAGTTTTCATCAAGGATCTCTCTGTTCATCTTTGCCTCGATCCTTTCTAGTCTCCCAGTCCCTGCCCCTGAAAAACATTCCCACAGCATGATGCTGCCACCCCCATGCTTCACCATAGGGATGGTGCCAGGTTTCCTCCAGACGTGACGCTTGGCATTCAGGCCAAATAGTTCAATCTTGGTTACATCAGACCAGAGAGTCTTTAGGTGCCTCATGGTCTGAGAGTCTTTAGATGCCTTTTGGCAAACTCCAAGCAGGCTGTCATGCGCCTTTTACTGAGGAATGGCTTCCGGCTGCAGAGGTGTTTGTCCTTCTGGAAGGTTCTCCCATCTCCACAGATGAACTCTGGAGCTCTGTCAGAGTGACCATCCGGTTCTTGGTCACCTCCCTGACCAAGGCCCTTCTCCCCCGATTTCTCAGTTTGGCTGGGCGGCCAGCTCTAGGAAGAGTCTTGGTGGTTCCAAACTTCTTCTATTTAAGAATGATGGAGGCCACTGTGTTCTTGGGGACCTTCAAAGCTGCACATTTTTTGGTACCCTTCCCCAGATCTGCGTCTCGACAAAATCCTGTCTTGGAGCTCTACAGACAATTCCTTCGACCCCATGTCTTGGTTTTTGCTCTGACATGCACTGTCAATCAATCATATCCATCAAATGTATTTATAAAGCCCTTCTTACATCAGATGATGTCACAAAGTGCTGTACAGAAACCCATCCTAAAACCACAAACAGCAAGCAATGCAGGTGTAGAAGCACGGTGGCTAGGAAAAACTCCCTAGAAAGGCCAGAACCTAGGAAGAAACCTAGAGAGGAACCAGGCTATGAGGGGTGGCCAGTCCTCTTCTGGCTGTGCCGGGTGGAGATTATAACAGAACATGGCCAAGATGTTCAAATGTTCATAGATGACCAGCAGGGTCAAATATTAATAATCACAGTGGATGTAGAAGGCGCAACAGGTCAGCACCTCAGGAGTAAATGTCAGTTGGCTTTTCATAGCTGATCATTCAGAGTAGCTCTACCACTCCTGCTGTCTCTAGAGAGTTGAAAACAGGTAGCACATCTGGTGAACAGGTCAGGGTTCAATAGCCGCAGGCAGAACAGTTGAAAGTGGAGCAGCAGCACGACCAAGTGGCTGGGGACAGCAATGAGTCATCAGGCCAGGTAGTCCTGAGGCATGGTCTTAGGGCTCAGATCCTCCGAGAGAGAGAAAGGAAGAAAGGAGAGAAAGAAGGAGAGAAAAATTTAGAGAATTAGAGATAGCATACTTAAATTCACACAGGACACCGGATAAGACAGGAGAAACACTCCAGATATAACAGACTGACCCTAGCCCCCCGACACAAACTAGCATAAATACTGGAGGCTGAGACAGGAGGGGTCGGGAGACACTGCGGCCCCGTCCGATGATACCCCCGGACAGGGCCAAACAGGCATGATATAACCCCACCCACTTTGCCAAAGCACAGCCCCCACACCACTAGAGGGATATCTTCAACCACCAACTTACCATCCTGAGACAGGGCCGAGTATAGCCCACAAAGATCTCCCCCACGGCACAACCCAAGGGGGGGGCGCCAACCCGGACAGGAAGATCACATCAGTGACTCAACCCACTCAAGTGACGCACCCCTCTTAGGGACGGCATGGAGGAGCACCAGTAAGCCAGTGACTCAGCCCCTGTAATAAGGTTAGAGGCAGAGAATCCCAGTGGAGAGAGGGGAACCGGCCAGGCAGAGACAGCAAGGGTGGTTCGTTGCTCCAATGCCTTTCCGTTAATTGTCAGATTCAACAGAAGATCTCTTTGTTTCTTGGGACCCAGAACTAGCATCTCTGAGTTTAAAAGTAGAACATTTGCCGCAATCCACTTCCTTATGTCTGAAACACAGGCTTCCAGGGAGGGCAATTTTGGGGCTTCACCACGTTTCATCGAAATGTACAGCTGTGTGTCATAGGTAAAATATATAGTGAAAACAATAGTGGTCCTAAAACAAGGCCTTTGAGGAACACCGAAATTTACAGTTGATTTGTCAGAGGACAAACCATCCACAGAGACAAACTGATATCTTTCCGACAGATAAGATCTAAACCAGGCCAGAACTAAACCAGGTCAACTGTGGGACCTTACATAGACAGGTATGAGCCTTTCCAAATAATGACCAATCAATTGAATGTCACAGGTGGACTCCAATTAAGTTGTAGAAACATCTTAAGGATGATCAATGGAAACAGGATGCACCAGAGCTCAATTTCAAGTCTCATAGCAAAGGGTCTGAAGACAAGGGGTCTGAATACTTTCCAAAGGCACTGTACTTTAATAAAAGGAAGGGGCATGGATCAGTAAACCAGTCAGTGTCTGGTGTGACAACCATTTGCCTCATGCAGCGTGACAAATCTAATTTGCATAGAATTGATCAGGCTGATTGATTGTGGCCTGTTTTGTCCCACTCCTCTTCAATTGCTGTGCGATGTTGCTGGATATTGGCGGGAACTGGAACACGCTGTCGTACACGTCGATTCAGATTATCCCAAACATGCTCAATGGGTGACATGTCTGGTGAGTATGCAGGCCATGGAAGACATGGGGAATTTTCAGCTTCATGGAATTGTGCACAGATCCTTGTGACATGGGGCCGTGCATTATCATGCTGAAACGTGATGGCGGCGGATGAATGGCACGACAGTGAGCCTCAGAATCTCCTCACGGTATCTCTGTGCATTCAAATTGCCATTGATAAAATGCAATTGTGTTCATTGTCCGTAGTTTACGCCATTCCCATACCATTACCTCACCGCCACCACGGGGCACTCTGTTCACAACGTTGACATCAGCAAACCGCTCGCCCACTCGTCGCCATATGCCCGGTACAGTTGAAACCGGGATTCATCCGCGAAGAGCACACTTTTCCAGTATGCCAGTGGCCATCAACGGTGAGCCCACTGAAGTCAGTTACGATGCCAAACTGGAGTCAGGTCAAGACTCTGGTGAGGATGACGAGCACGCAGATCAGCTTCCCTGAGACGGTTTCTGACAGTTTGTGCAGAAATTTTTCGGTTGTGCAAACCCACAGTTTCATCAGCTGTCTGGGTAGCTGGTCTCAGACCATTCCCCAGGTGAAGAAGCCGGATGTGGAGGTCCTGGGCTGGCGTGATTACACATGGTCTGCGGCTGTGAGGCTGGTTGGACGTACTGCCAAATTATCTAAAACGACGTTGGAGGCAGCTTATGGTAGAGAATTGAACATTCAAAGGAGAAATGCTCACTAACAGGGATGTAAACAAATTTGTGCAGAAAATTTGAGAGAAAGGCTTTTTGTGCATATGCAACATTTCTGGGATCTTTTATTTCAGCTCATTAAACATGAGACCAACACTTTGCATGTTGTGTTTATATTTCTGTTCAGCGTAATTGGATAGTGTTCTTTGGGAAATACTTTCTTGTTCAGTGCCTAATACACCATACAATTATCATTATGTTATGGTAACTTTAGTACTTAATGAATGAGTATTGGAAATAAATTAGTTATTGCCTGTTATTAGGCTACTGGAAGAATCAATGCTAAAGATTGATACTGTAAGACATCAAAGCTTTTTATTTATTAGTAATACTGTACATTCAAAATACATTGACAGCTAAAATTTTGCATTATAATTTCACCCTGGTAATCATCAAGTTAGTAGATATACCACATACAAATGCATGCTATCAAATGGGTATTCTTTCACACATGTTCTACTAATTTCTTCAGCAAATCACACTTTACTTTGAATTAAGTCTCAAATTCCAAACAAGAGCAACTCACACAACTGCTTTGTAAATAACCAAAGCAAGTGACACCCCAACTCCTACATTGTCTATACCATTCTTGTTTAGGATATAAGACATATCCATTGACAGCGCATTTAATACCATAAATGCAACGAAGACAAAATAATAACTTGAAAAATGTCTGGTCGATGAAATTAAAGCAAGGCTGGTGGTTTTAGGCACCGATTCTTTAAATTAAGATTGGTTTGCCCACATTTTATTACATGGGTATTATATGCTTGCATAAGACTAGATTATTTCAATTGTAAATGCTAAATAACATTAGATAATCTTGTTTAGGTTAGTAGATGGATGGTGCATATAGACCTTATGGTTACTATAGCGACAAGGGGCAATTAATAAGACATATGACATTTTCTTGTTCTGAAGTCCAAGTTCAGTATACTTTGCCTACTTTTAAAATATAAAACATTTGGCAGAGCTGATGATCATTTAGGAATTGCTAAACGATTATTGTCCAGTTAGACCAGTGGTTCTGACCAGACTGCAACCACTAATGGTAAACAGCATATTCTCTGAAGCAGGGGGCAGAATTCTAAAACCACCATAGGGCACATGAATGTAGCAGTGCAACTCGGTTTTCAATTGCACCACTACCTGCTCTCGACAGTTTTTGAGACATGGGATCTTCCATTGACCAGTGAGGGTATTAGAGTGACGTGCTCTGCATGAGAGGGAGATATCAGTGTCTCACGTGGTTTGAAGTCCAAAGCTTGAAGGCAAGCACACATGGATGAGTCAAAGTGGAGCATACTACTGTCGGTAAGGAGGTGAGGGAAGGTATGGTACAGTCATAGTTTGTTTCAGAAGATCCCAGGGCTAGCCACTAGGGCCCATCTGCAGTCGCTCCTGCTTATGCTGGGCCAGCCACTGTAAGATCTGTTGCTTCAGCTCCTCGTTGGGCCGGATCTGGTCCATGGTGAGGGGGCTGCGGTTGAACGGGTCTGTCTGATCACTGTAGGGGAATGAAAATTGATACTCAATATCGTACAAAAAACTTGATCTCGGGCCGTATGTTTCAAGCCGCTCAGAGTAAGACTGCTGATTTAGGACCAGTTTTGCCTTTTAGATCACAATGAATAAGACTACACGGACAGGGGGGGACCTGATCCTAGATCAATCACCTGAGTAAATGCCGTGCTATGGTCGAGCGATCAACCGTGACATTGGAGGAGGGGAGCAGCACAGGGTCGAGCATCAGCGTGGACATAATGGGGTCCAGGAAGTCGTCTGGGGCGTCCGCGTACGTTTCCTCATCCTGCAGCTGTCGGTCTGCATGAGACTATGACAGGAGACAGGCAGTAGTTATTCATTTAGGGTTATGGTATGGAGAGGGAATAGTGGTACAGTGTAAGGTGATTTTATACACATCTAACCTTTATTTTGTCAGCAAGGAGACCGAAACCAACAATAATTTCTCCCGGCTTGTTGATCTTCTTCAGGACTCGGACAGTCTGAGAGAAGAGCGTGGGAGAGTAGGAGCGCCCGTCTTTTGGGACAGTGGCACAGAAATTCTCCGCATCACTGTCGAAGAGAAAACAGACATTGTTAGAGTCACTAGAAACCAAATAGCCACCTTATATGCCACACATGGATTCAAATTGTACTTAAAAAAAAGAAAAGGTTCAACTAATTTAGCTATGCTCGACTATGCTTGCCTGGCACAATTTAACCATCCAAAACATGCAAACACCACCCACCTGGCACTCTAGGCAAACGCTCAAAATATTTGTACAGATGGAAAAAGCAAGCGAATTTCAACCCAAAACACTTCTGAGCCTTGTATTAGCCTTGAAATACTGCCTTTTTGAAACGTACCCCAGGTTAAGGTAGATGGTGCAGATATCGGAGACCAGTTGTTGAGGCTTGAAGTCAAACTCGCTGAAGTCTTTCACCTTCAGGGCGCCCATCTTGGGGCCGACCAGATGCTGCAGGAAGTGGTTGAGCATGGAGATGATCCTCTCGGCCATGAAAGGGTGAACAAAAATACCCTTGATCTCTGGGATATCATGGAGAGGGAGAAGCGAGTAGGAGGTTCAATATATTCATATATGCAGTGTACAAAACACCTGCTCTTTCCATGACAGACCGACCAGGTGAAAGCTATGATCCCTAATTGATGTCACTTGTTAAATCCACTTCAATCAGTGTAGACGAAAGAGAGGAGACAGGTTAAAGAAGGATTTTTAAGCCTTGAGATAATTGAGACATGGATTGTGTATGTGTGCCATTCAGAGGGTGAATGGACAAGACAAAATATTTAAGTGCCTTTGAACGGGGTATGGTAGTAGGTGCCAGGCGCACCAATTTCAGTGTGTCAAGAACTGCAACACTGCTGGGTTTTTCACGCTCAACAGTTTCCCATGTGTATCAAGAATGGTCCACCACCCAAAGGACATCAAACCAACTTGACACAACTGTGGGAAGCATTGGAGTCAACATGGGCCAGCATCCCTGTGGAACGCATTAGACGCCTTGTAGAGTCCATGCCCCAACGAATCTGAGGGAAAAGGGGGTGTAACTCAATATGAGAAAGGTGTTCCTATTGTTTTGTATCCTCAGTGTACAACACAGTGCCATCAAATATAAAGTATTGCCATTTACCTTTAACAGGGAAAACTCTTAATTCTGCTCAATGAATTGGACAATGATTTAAAACATTTACACAAACACCCATAGTTTGTAGCTCTAGGTAGAGACGTATGTCCAAGACATTATCCACTCATTGTTATCCATTCATCCTCCCTCTCCAACTAACCCGATGTGAGGAAAGCCAGTGTGCCGATGGTCTCGTTGGACATGATGTTATGGAAGCGTGCCAGCTGTCCCAGCATATGCAAACTGGACTCCTTCTCCCTGAGGGCATCAGGAGCCAGGCCCTCCCACTCGCCATGGTCCTTCTCCAGCTGCAGAAGCTTAATCTTGCTCAGGTACTACCACAGACAAGGACCAGATCAGAGAGAGAAAATCTGACATAGTTTTAAACGTAGGATCTTCGGATAAACCAGGGAATATACAACTAGATTCAGCCGGGGGCCAATTTATTCTTGAGCGGATGGTCAGGCGGCCGGAACATAATAATAAATAATTTGTAGACTGCAAATTGACTGCAAGAAGCCCAAACAGACATATTATATTTAAACATGATCATTTCAAACCTTGCTTACATTTGTACACGATCACATATACAGTAACTCTCTATTATGCGTGGGAATACTTTGGAACAGATTTCCAAAATGAAAAGAGCTGATTTGCACATGTTTTTTGAGGTCTTTTATGTCCCCAAAAATAAATAAAAAGATCAGTAGAGGCTGGTGAGGTGAGGACGACTCATAGTAATGGTCGGAATGGAATGGTATAAAACATATAGAAACCATGTGTTTAAATACCATTTGTTGATTCCATTCCAGGCATTACAATGAGCCCGCCTGCCGATTTAATGTGTCTCCAGCCACTACTGAGATGGACATAAGTCAACATAAGTCAACGCCAGGAATGTCCTTTTCATAAAACGAGAGCGAAATGCTGACAGTTTCTCACCTGTATGGCTTCGTCGAGTAGGAAGATGGCGTCGTTCATCAGGAGATTCAGATACCGCAGGAAGAGCGGAGGATTCATGGCCTCGAGGTTCTCGGATGCATAAACAGCAAGTCTCTGAAGTAAACAACATTCCACATAAGAATTTCGGTGCATTATGTTGCAGAACTGAAAAGCAATAGCTGTGTGTTTTCTGCGGTCTTCAATAAAGGACTACTCTAAATGCGGAACCATCTAAATAACTGAGAAAAAAAGGGAAACAAGCTTGCCTTAACGCTCTCTCTGTAGCTCTCCTTCCCCCACATGTACTTGAGGATGGGATACATAGGTCTCCTGTAGTTGAACTTCTGTTCAAACTGGTGAGGGTCACCTGAGGAGAAAAGTCAATAACATACAAGTCACATGCATGCACTTGAGCTTCATTACAAAGGTTTAGATTCTAGCAGACACAAACGCATGTGCGCAAGACACACACACACGCTAGACACATACTTGCTCACACACTAAACCCACCAGTGAACTCAATGTCCACAAACACAGCGATGAGCGCCTCAGCCAAGTGAGGGGCATGGTGGTAGGAGCAGAAGACCCTTTGACGCTGGAACATGATTGGCTGGGCTGTGCCAGCCGACGCCGGTTCCATGTGGGGCATCACCGCCTCCAGCACCTCTGCCAGCTTCGCCCGCAAATGAGGGTTCTTCATCCTGGGTACATGGGTAAAGAGTAACACAATAGGAACATAGATGAGTCCGAATGGTAGACGCATAAACCCATTAGGAATATCACATCCAGAAGAGTGACTGTTGTAACAGCCAATGGCGATCCACAATTGAGATAAACAGACCTCAGGGTATTGTACACTACCGTTCAAAGGTTTGGGGTCCCTTAGAAATGTCCTTGTTTTCCACGAAAACATACATGAAATGAGTTGCAAAATGAATAGGAAATATAGTCAAGACATTGACAAGGTTATAAACAATGATTTTTAATTTAAATAATAATATTGTCCTTCAAACTTTGCTTTTGTCAAAGAATCCTCCATTTGCAGCAATTACAGCCTTGCAGACCTTTGGCATTCTAGTTGTCAATTTGTTGAGGTAATCTGAAGAGATTTCACCCAACGCTTCCTGAAGCACCTCCCACAAGTTGGATTGATGGGCATTTCTTACGTACCATGCGGTCAAGCTGCTCCCACAACAGCTCAATAGGGTTGAGATGTGACTGTGCTGGCCACTCCATTATAGACAGAATACCAGCTGACTGCTTCTTCCCTAAATAGTTATTGCATAGTTTGGAGCTGTGCTTTGGGTCATTGTCCTGTTGTAGGTGGAAATTGGCTCCAATTAAGCGCCGTCCACAGGGTATGGCATGGCGTTGCAAAATGGAGTGATAGCCTTCCTTCTTCAAGATCCCTTTTACCCTGTACAAATCTCCCACTTTACCACCACCAAAGCACCCCCAGACCATCACATTGCCTCCACCATGCTTGAACAGATGGCGTCAAGTACTGCTCAAGCATCTTTTCGTTTTTTCTGCGTCTCACAAATGTTCTTCTTTGTGATCTGTACACCTCGAACTTAGATTTGTTTGTCCACAACCCTTTTTTCCAATCTTCCTCTGTCCAGTGTCTGTGTTCTTTTATTGGCCAGTCTGAGATATGGCTTTTTCTTTGTAACTCTGCCTAGAAGGCCAGCATCCCGTCGTCGCCTCTTCACTGTTGAGACTGGTGTTTTGCGGGTACTATTTAATGAAGCTGCCAGTTGAGGACTTGTGAGGCGTCTGTTTCTCAAACTAGACACTCAAATGTACTTGTCCTCTTGCTCAGTTGTGCACCGTGGCCTCCCACTCCTCTTTCTATTCTGGTTAGAGCCAGTTTGAGCTGTTCTGTGAAGGGAGTAGTACACAGCGTTGTACGAGTTCTTCAGTTTCTTAGCAATTTCTCACATGGAATAGCCTTCATTTCTCAGATCAAGAACAGACTGACGAGTTTCAGAAGAAAGTTCTTTGTTTCTGGCCATTTTGAGCCTGTAATCAAACCCACAAATGCTGATGCTCCAGATACTGAACTAGTCTAAAGAAGGCCTTTAATCAGAAGAACAGTTTTTAGCTGTGCAAACATAATTGCAAAAGGGTTTCTAATGATCAGTTAGCCTTTTAAAATGATAAACTTGGATTAGCTAACAACGTTTCCAGCTACAATAGTCATTTACAACATGAACAATGCCTACACTGTATTTCTGATCAATTTGATGTTATTTTAATGGACCAAAAATGTGCTTTTCTTTGAAAAAACAAAGAAATGTATAAAATGACCCCAAACTTTTGAACAGTAGTGTATGTACCAGGATACATTAATATTATGCACAAACATTTGGCCTGGTACTGTGTGTACCAATGCCTCCCCCTCTTTCCCCTACCTCTCCACGTTTCCCATGAACACAGTGATGAAGTTGAGGACCTGCTCCAAGCTCTCGGCAGAAGACTCCAGGACCTCGTCGGCAAAGCGGCGGAGGAAGACAAAGAAATCTCCCAAGTTCTCTGCAAAGAACTCTGCAGACGTACAAGAATCCTTTTGATAACCAACCCCTCTTAGTAGTCTTAATAAACTCTCTACCAGAGGAGGCTGGTAGGAGGGGCTACATGAGGACGGGCTCTTTTTAATGGCTGGAATGGAGTCAAACACGTTGTTTCCGTGTGTTTGATGTGATTGGTGTTTCCATTAATTCCATTCCAGCAAAAACAATGAGCCCGTCCTCCTATAGCTACTCCCACCAGCCTCCTCTGCTCTCTACTTGTGTTATTCTCTTTTATAGCACTGTCATTGGGCAAATTCTTCTTCTTTTTGCTGTTATTTAGCACAGTGGTTCCCAACCTTTTATGAACCGTGGCACATCTTGATGGGATAAAACAATTCTGTGGCACACCTAAAATGGCCCTATTAACTAATTTAGTGGTAAAGACCTCCATCTTATCTCATCCTTACTGCAAATCATCCATTTTCTGTGACAACCATTTTTTATAGATTAAATAGGGATTATTTGAACTATTTTTTATAGTACCTTACTCATGACGACTCATTTGTGTGTACCCCTTTAAGAGGGTCCCGCAATCTGTGCAGGAAAAAGAAAAAGCTCAGTTAAAATAGGTCTTTAGTTTTGAAAGGTTTGAGCTAGAGACGAGCGGTTTTCTGCAATGTAAAGGTGCAACCACAGCCACAAAGCCATGTTCTGTTTGCTTCTATGGCAGCGGCTGTGGTACAGCTAAGCCTAATCAGACTTGCCTGTGCTAATGGTTCCCACAGGCGAATGAAAATGATACAAATGACTTTGCTCGTGATGCGTGCCCCTCAAAAGACACAAATGTAACAACAGCGTGAGCGAACTGGACTTGAAACAACGATACAGATAAAACCATGTGCCATTCAATGTATTATCTGAGCGGCACTGGTGCTCCCACTACACAGGTCATGTTTATAAGTGAGTGTTCAAAACAATTATCAAGATTAGGAAGCCATTTACGGCACACCTGGTTGAAAACCACTGATTTAGCACCTCTATTATACGCACTGACTGCAAGTCAGCATAAGAGCATCTGTCAAATGACTGAAAACGTGACGTCAAGGATGATGGCGCAACATTGAAAAGACTGCCAAAAGTTGAGTTGTTGATGGCCTTTGCTACTCATGGGGCGATTGCTCTAAGTAAGTAAGTAAACAAGCAAGGTTGACGGAAAGCTTTACCTGCAATGACTGTGATACTTGGTTGTCTTTCCTACCTTAGTTAAATACTCTGACTAAGTCGCAAAAAAAAAAAAAAAAAGTTGAATGACAAAGCGGAAGGGAGGGGTAGCTACCTGGCATGTGACAGAGCAGGCTGTTGTGTAGCGGTGGCAGGGGGAAGGAGAGCTGGGCGTGCTCGGGCCCCTGGTTGCAGAGGCCCAGTTGAACCAGAAGTGTGGCGGTGGACGCCTGCAGGTTGAGGCAGCACTGCAGCATGCCTGGCTGGGTGGCTGCTGCCTTGGTCGACAGGTAGACCGTCATCAGGCGCTCAAACTGCTCGCGGAGCTGCTCTGCCGCCGGGCCGCCCGTGAGCTGGGCCTCCCGCCACGTACCCTGCAGCCGGTGGAGCGACTGGTTCATCTTCACCATCTGCTCGTGGAGTCTAGGGAGAAGCAAGAAGACACAAAACAACTTTCTTAACCATATGTCACAGTGAACAATTGAAATTTGTCAAGGTCCAGTTCACAACGTTAGATACAGTACATATGGCTCAGCTGTTATGAAGGATAACACTGAGATGTTATCACAAATCTACCCCAAGGGCCAGGTTCCCGGGCACAGACCGAGCCTACTCCTGGACTTAAACCCATGCTCAATGGAGAACCTCCACTGAGAGGTTGTTTGTGTGTCAAGGAACAGGCTTAATCTAGGTCAGAAAAACAGCACCAAAAGTATTCTGTACTAACATGGTAAGTAGAACTTTCTTCATGCACAAACACAAAACCAAGTAATATACTAATGTTCATCATATGGATATAGCATTGCTAGGTCAGGGGTATATTCAGTGAGGAGATATGTTCACACATTTGCAGATAGAAACACATTGAATAGACCGGACATGATTCCCTATTCTACTTGAAAGACAATCATATCTATCCTATCATTTTAATTCTATCTAAATGTTCTGTAACGTTGCCAGTTAGTTACCTGTGGAAGCCCAGGTGCAGGGTCATCTGGGTGAGGATGAGGTTCTCAGTGAGGAGGCTGTATGACTGGGCGTACTCCACCGACTGCTGGGGGGGAAGGGGGACGAGACACGTCTCTTTGTCCAGACCTAATGATCAATGAGAAAATTAGGATAGGTTCATATTTACGAACATCAAATAGAGAATCAACTATGTAAAAAGGACATCCAATGACCATTACCCACATGCACGCATATACAAGAGCACACATACAAACCTCTGGCATGCACGTTGCGGTTGCGCCGCTCCTCCTCGCTTAGCTCCTTGAGGGCGCAGTAGGTGGGGTTGAAGGTGAGCAGCTTGGGCGAGCGCGGCCGGCAGAAGGGCTGGCACAACTTGAGCAGCGCGGCACCCAGATTGAGGAAGAAGGCGTCTGAGGCGTACATCTGGAAGATGATCTCGGGCATCTGGTTGGCCCAGATCTTGGTGCGCCCGGCGTTGGCCTGCAGGCAGCCGCCCAGCCAGGAGAGCAGCAGGTGGCGCGTCTCACCCGACTGCTGCAGCAGGTTCTTCAGGAGCTGGTGCAGCTTGTCATGGAACTGGGCCATGGACTGGGAGGAAAGGAGGACAGGATAGGATATGTCAATTAGTAGACGGTCTGAAATCCCGCTCATCACTCACCGGCACTCCAAGTCTTTTCCAACAGCTCCGCTAAAAACGTCTCTGTGCTCACAGAAAAATAAACTTCTGATCCAAATTCGCTACATTCATTAAAATCCCTATATTATTTCAAGGCTATAGCCTACAAAGAAATACATTGTGAGGCACTTGTGAGTGCGACACAAATGCTGATAGGGACATAAATACTCAGTATTTAAAAAACATTTTGTTGTATTAAATCACAAGTCTATAAATTGCATATATAGGCTGTGACTTACTTATAATTAAATACAAATTAACCAAAAAATGCCTTCTATACACACACAGTGCCAGTCAAAAGTTTGGACACACCTACTCATTCAAGGGTTTCTCTTTATTTTGACTATTTGCTAGGTGTGCCTTGTTAAAAGTTAATTTGTGGAATTTCTTTCCTTCTTAATGCGTTTGAGCCAATCAGTTGTGTTGTGACAAGGTAGGGGGGGTATACAGAAGATTTGGTAAAAGACCAAGTCCATATTATGGCAAGAACAGCTCAAATAAGCAAAGAGAAATGACAGTTGATCATTATTTTAAGACATGAAGCTCAGTCAATCCGGAAAATTGTGCAGTCGCAAAAACCATAAAGCGCTATAATGAATCTCATGAGGACCGCCACAGGAAAGGAAGACCCAGTTACCTCTGATGCAGAGTAAAAGTTCATTAGAGTTAACAGCCTCAAAAATTGCAGACCAAATAAATGCTTCACAGAGTTCAAGTAACAGACACATCTCAACATCAACTGTTCCCACCGTGAAGCATAGAAGAGGTGGTGTGATGGTGCTTTGCTGGTGACACTGTCTGTGATTTATTTAGAATTCAAGGCACACTTAACCAGCATGACTACCACAGCATTCTGCAGCAACACGCCATCCCATCTGGTTTGCGCTTAGTGGGACTATAATTTGTTTTTCAACAGGAAAATGATCCAAAACACACCTCCAGGCTGTGTAAGGGCTATTTGACCAATAAGGAGAGGGATGGAGTGCTGCATCAGATGACCTGGCCTCCACAATCACCCAACCTCAATCCAATTGAGATGGTTTGGGATGAGTTGGACTGCGGAGTGAAGGAAAATCAGCCAACAAGTGCTAAGCATACAGTTGAAGTCTGAAGTTTACATACACCTTAGCCAAATACATTTAAACTCAGTTTTTCACAATTCCTGACATTTAATCCTAGTAAAAATTCCCTGTCTTAGGTCAGTTAGGATCACCACTTTATTTTAAGAATGTGAAATGTCAGAATAATAGTAGAGAGAACGATTTATTTCAGCTTTCATTTCTTTCATCACATTCCCAGTGGGTCAGAAGTTTACATACATTCAATTAGTATTTGGCAGCATTGTCTTTAAATTGTTTAACTTGGGTCAAACGTTTTAGGTAGCCTTCCACAAGCTTCCCACAATAAGTTGGGTGAATTTTGGCCCATTCCTCCTGACAGAGCTGGTGTAACTGGGCTTCCTTGCTCGCACACACTTTTTCAGTTCTGCCCACAAATTTTCTATAGGATTGAGGTCAGGGCTTTGTGATGGTCACTCCAATACCTTGACTTTGTTGTCCTTAAGCCATTTTGCCACAACTTTGGAAGTATGCTTTGGGTCATTGTCTATTTGGAAGACCCATTTGCGACAAAAGCTTTAACTTCCTGACTGATGTCTTGAGATGTTGCTTCAATATATCCACATGATTTTCCTACCTCATGATGCCATCTATTTTGTGAAGTGCACCAGTCCCTACTGCAGCAAAGCACCCCCACAACATGATGCTGCCACCCCGTGCTTCACGGTTGGGATGGTGTTCTCCGGCTTGCAAGCCTCCCCCTTTTTCCTCCAAACATAACAATGGTCATTATGGCCAACAGTTCTATTTTTGTTTCATCAGACCAGAGGACATTTCTCCAAAAAGTACGATCTTTGTCCCCATGTGCAGTTGCAAACTGTAGTCTGCCTATTTTATGGCGGTTTTGGAGCAGTGGCTTCTTCCTTGCTGAGCGGCCTTTCAGGTTATGTCAATAAAGGACTTGTTTTACTGTAGATATAGATACTTTTGTACCTGTTTCCTCCAGCATCTTCACAAGGTCCTTTGCTGTTGTTCTGGGATTGATTTGCACTTTTCGCACCTAAGTACGTTCATCTCAAGGAGACAGAACGCATCTCCTTCCTGAGCGGTATGACGGCTGCGTGGTCCCATGGTGTTTATACTTGCATACTATTGTTTGTACAGATGAACGTGGTACCTTCAGGCGTTTGGAAATTACTCCCAAGGATGAACCAGCCAAGAGTATGCAAAGCTGTCAAGGCAAAGGGTGGCTACTTTGAAGAATCTCAAATATATTTTGATTGAACACTTTTTTGGTTACTACATGATTCTACATGTGTTATTTTATAGTTTTGATGTCTTCACTATTATTCTACAATGTAGAAAATAGTAAAAATAAAGAAACCCTTGAATGAGTAGGTGTCCAAACTTTAAACTGGTACTGTACATTTGCACCCATCTCAGTGATCTAATCCATTGCGGAGGCCTAGACTAAAAGCCAATTTATGCTTGATCCTAAAATGTGCTTGGATGTTCCATATGGAGGGTGTGACGCAATTGCGGAGCCTCCAGAGGTATGAAGATGCCAAATCGAGCTCTGTACATCGACATGAACCTCCCACATGTTGTAACAATGCGGAGGGCTCTGTATAGCACCGCATTGACATGATTGGTTGACGGTAGGTGGGAGCGGTACGTCCTGTAGAAAACACACTCACTTCCTTGTCAACAGCTGTCCACTGCTCCGCGAAGCGCAAGAAGTATGAATCCTCTGACTTCTGCGGAGGCCGTTGTTGCCCTGACTTCTGCTGAGGCCATATCACCAGATGTTGGATTGACCATGTGCCCAGATGCACTTCTCTCTCCAGAATGTGCTCAATCCCGCCAATTTGTGCACAGTATTGTTTCATAACTTCATTGTGTGAATTGTTTGCGTCTATGAAGTCCCCATTACATATATCACCAGTAGTACATTTACCGTTAATTCCTAATCTACAATGTTTGTTACTTTGGTTACAGTCATTTCTTTTAATGCATTCAATATTATTCCAGTCTTCCTGTTCTCATTGTCGGAGTGGACACATTGTTTGCAGAGTGCACAAGCTATGCTACACTTGTGAGAAACAAGTTTTGGTTTATTTAAATCCATTTATGAGGCTACTTGGCCTGCGCTCAAATGTAAGCATATAAAATGTGCCCATTTGGGGATCTGATAGTATTTCTGATTGGCTTAACGCACCACCACTAATGACCTGTGGAGCTTCTCAAAGTAATGTTTTCTTCACTTCACAGCAAGCAAACAGTCTGTTTTTACATCCATTGAGAATTTTAATAGTTCCTCAATGTATTTGAAAAATCTTTCCAGCCCTCTCCCTTTCGATAACCACTTAGCATGAAAGGGAAAATTGAATGCTCTGATCCAGTGGAAACATCATAAAATAGACTTCTTATCAGTGCTCGACTTGGACTGAAATAGGTTCCGGTACTCATTTTGGGTGCTGGTACTGTTTAAATTTAGGTGCAGGAGCTCCACAATACTTTGAAGCTAATATTCTATAAGACGAACAGGAGCTCAAGCAGTAGAAAATTTGAGGTGCCGGTACTCAGCTCCAGTGAGCTCCTGCCCAAGTCAAGCACGGCTTCTTATCCCTTGCGCAAATAGCCTACAGCTGTGTATGTCCTAATCTCACTGGCACTGGAAACTGAGGGCCCAGAATATTTTATACAATGTTGCAAGTTCGCTACCACAGTCTTTGTGCCGGACCCAATGTTCAAGTTCGTTGCAGACAGGCCATGTGTAGCCAATGTGATTTATAGGATATTTATTATAAATCTGGATATTTTCTACCTGCAGGTTGCAATGTTTTTATTTTGTTGGCTTTATGTAGGTTATTTTTACATAGTTGGCAATGGCTATAGAAGTTACTTTTTAGGTTTGTATCATTTTCATTTAGATTGAGATAGATAGAATTGATTAACCACATGACAATGAATTAGAGATATGAAAACGTTATAAATTAAATTAAACTGTTTCATGAAAATGTGCATATGAAAACCATAACTGGCACGCAGACTGGTAGAAATTGTAAGATAAATTGGCATTCCACATGAGAAAGGTTGCCGACTCCTTGTGTAGCCTATTACTGGCAAAGCCAGCAGGAGCAAAAGGAGAATAGTTGGGTCAGGTAAAGTTTTTTTTTCATCTGGTTATCTAGATCTCTGGCGCCCTCGAGGCATCAAACTGTAAGCTTAAACCTCTACGGGCTAGGGGGCAGTGTTTGGAAGTACGGAGAGTCTGACGTGCCCAAAGTAAACTGCCTGTTACTCAGGCCCAGAAGCTAGGATATGCATATTGGTAGTATTGGATAGAAAACACTCTGAAGTTTCTAAAACTGTTAAAATTATGTTTGTGAGTATAACAGAACTGATATGGCAGGCGAAAACCAGAGGAAAATCATTTTTTTCCATTGACTTGCTATTGACTACAGAGGGAATTAGCTCCCAGATTGCAGTTCCTATGGCTTCCACTAGATGTCAACAGTCTTTAGACATGGTTTCAGGCTTGTTTTTTGAAAAACGAACAAGAAATTTAAGTTCTTTCAAGTGGCTGTGGAAACGGACACTACTGTTTTGCGCGCGTGAATGGGTGCGCGCTCCTCGTTATTTTTATTTCCTATTGAACAGACAATTTTCCGTCTGAAATATTATTGTTTATTTAGATATTTGACACCCTGAGGATTAATTAGAAACATCGTTTGACTTGTTTGGACAAACTTTACCGGTACTTTTGGGATTTCTTTGTCTGCATGTTGAACGACTGGATAACAGAACTCCATGGCGCCAACTAAACTGACTTTATCGAACAAAACAACCATTCTTTGTGTTCCTGGGACCCTTGGGATTGCAAACAGAGGAAGATCTTAAAATGTAAATGACTTTTTTATCACTATATTTGATTTTGTAATGCATGTGCTGGTTTGAATAGTATGTTGTTGTGGGGAGCTGTCCTCAGATAATCAATGTTCTGCTTTCACGGTAAAGCCTTTTTGAAATCTGACAACACAGTTAGATTACCAAGATTCTAAGCTTTTGAATGCTGTAACACACTTGTATTTCCATGAATGTTTAATATTATGCTAGCGGTCCACCGATCCCTAAGAAGTTAAAGCATCCGACAAGCTCAATGCACATATTTGATTTTATTAAAACACATAGGGTTCAATTGATTGGTCGAAAGAACAGACGACTTTCGGTCGATCAAGATTTTTATTTGTCCGGGACAGCCTTAATAGGTAGGCCTAAAGGTTTTTATGCAAAATAATCCAATCAAAACGGAAAGCTCCGCAAAAGTAGGAATATGCTAGGCCAATTGGACAAAAATCAATTATGGCCTATTGTATAGATAATAGAACAAAAATGAAGAAAACTTCAGAGATCAGATTTTTACTTTATAAATACTTTGCTGCAATGCCACACTTAGTTACCTACCCACCTCGTTCCTATATTTTAGCATGTGCACGTAGTAAGTACACCATCATGATTCTTGAGTTGTGGATACTACATTACCGCACTCCCTCTCTTGCTCTTGGTCCTCATCTTTGTAAGTCACCTTGATTTTGCACCTGTGTGTTTTATCAGTTCCTTTATGAAAATATTTAGCAAACTCCATGACAGTAGCTAAAGCAAGGGACTATAGCAGCACCCAATAGACTACAAATGCATGCTGGGTCGGGCATGCCCTGAGCTCGTGAAGTGAGTGCTACTCAAGCTCTCTCTACTGGAACGAAATTGGAGTGGGCAAGAAGGCCGATGCTCCAGCCTTTGGGAATCTCACGCCGCGCTCCAGTGAAATTATGCACACTCCGCTCCTCGCTCCGCTCCAGCTCCACTCACATGCCCTGGCACGGGAGGTGATCACTTAACAACACTGTAACCTACACTTGTTGTTCTACTGTTGTGTTTATAAGATCTTGTGGTGAACTCTCTGGACAAAGCCCCATGTTACGTTGTCAGTGGATCATTTCAGCACGACATTTCTTGTTTAATTCAGATTTTAAAAATACCCCTAAATGCTATGATACCCTGTTATTGTCTGTAACCTATTGAAGTGGTATTTAGAACAGGGGTGCTCAAACTTTTGGGCTTGGTGGGCTATGTTCATAAGGTTAATAACTTGAATATGTTTCAAACGACTTAAAGATGCACTATGCAGAAATCCCTCCACCAGTTCGCCTAATTTCAGTTTATGTGACAAAACAGGCAAGTATAGTGTAGCGAATCATTGTACCATCTAAACCGCTGTGGAATATATTTTCCATAACCAAAAATATTGTATTTTCAGCAGGTGTGCAAAACCAAAAGACGCAAAAATGAAATTTAAGACAGGAAGCATAGAAATAGCGCACATACAACAGATCTACTGCTTCTTAGACTTGCTTTCAACGAGAATGACATATCTATAACTTACATTTCTATGTGAATTTTGTTGGATACCCCAAAAAGTTACATATTGCAATTTTAAATATGGTAAAGGTATTGGAAAGTTCAGGAAAACCTCATGGAAACTCATCAGGCAGAAGTGCCTCTAGCCTTTTGGGGTGGAACAAAACATTTTAGTGCCTGCCTTCTTGCCAGTGGATAATTATTATGCATTGTAAAATTTTACATGCAATTCTACTAATTTTCCCATGGGGTAGAGAGGAAATGTCCTGCAATTCTACACATTTTGCTATGAGGTGAATAATTGATTTTGCAGTTTTAAAGCAAATTTCCTGCTATTCTACACATTGTGTAACTTAGACTAAGCTAGTGTCTGACCCTTGGCAGTAAGCTAGACGTAGGCCTAAGTGGGGTTTTGGAGACACAGAAGATGATAAGGTTAGGGATCCGTCCCAAATAACGCCCTATTCCCTATATATAGTGCACTACTTTTGACCAAAGACTCTAGTGCCCTTACCTGGTGTATGTTGGACTCCTGCACCTTCATTTCCTGTGGACTGCAGCGTGAGGGGTTGAGGAAGAAGCCGTGACCCTCCACCACCCCCGGAGTCTTCAGCAGGCAAGAGATACTAAACACAGTGCCAAGGAGGGTCTTCTGATACTGAAGCCCATTGTTGGGATCTTTGGGTTGGATGTGCTCCACCAATACCTGGTGGAAGACAATTTGAAGTATATTAACAAAGAGTAAACTACTTTTGAGATCAAGGTTGTCTATCTCAGACATATGAATGCAGTTGTTGTAAAACAAATTATAATAATAATCTTGTTATGAATAGAATACAATAGAATAGTATAGAATAGAATCAAGCAATAATCATGGTTGTACAAAAGTCCAGAGCAGTGATGACGATGCATTACGGCCCCTGACCGTAGCGATATCTTTTTGGCGGCTGAAGTAGAGGAGCAGGTCCAGGTAGGAGAAGAGCAGCAGCTGGCAGAGATCCAAGTCTTTCACACGGCCTTGGAAGATATCGAGCACGGGCACGATCAACTCGCTGAAGGTGCGCACCTCCTGGTCAGCTAACAGGCCAGCGATCACCTCCTCTACGAACTCCACCACCTCCTCCAGCTCTGCAACACACAACAGAAAGCACACTTAATGTCAGGGTTTTTCAAACAGTTCAGTAAAGTATATTCTCTGTATTGTACAGGCATCTTTCCCACCCTTTTCTGGACACAAACCACACGCAACATCATCAGGACTTTATAGGACAACACACAGCAAAGTGAGGATATTATGCACCAATAAATACAGATAGACACGTTCAAACCAGTCAAAACCAGTTCTTTCATCAGCGGGCGCAGACTAGACTAAGTTACAGCACATCCTGTCTTGGGAGGCCTCAACAGTCGATACCTGAGCAGCAGACAACACCACTTTCTTTGGCTATGGAGAACAGGGATCCTCAGACAGTCGGGCTGCTTTAATAATTGAATGGACTCACGGGCTCCGCCGACTCCCTCTAGCAGCAAATCCAGTAGCTGCTCGTACACATTCTGTCTGATGTAGATCTCGGGGGTGAGCAGGACTGTGCGCGTGTTGGACACCGTCAGGTTCTTACAGCGCACTGCGTACGACAGCAGCTTCTCCGGTACTTTGGTGACCTGGGAGTGTGTAATGTCAGGAGGGAGCAGGGAGGTTAAGAATTCGTCACATCATTGTCAGCAATGGAGCACAAACTAAACATGCTTTATTTAGCCTATATGCAAATTGAAATGATCTAGAAATAAACAGCAGATTTAACCTTTTGACAGGTCATTCATTTTTGTTCAGTAAGACTATTAACCTTTTCACACTACTTCGCGTTACATTGTCCCATACAGCATGGTTTAGACAGTGTACAAAACATTAGGAACACCTTTCTCATATTGAGTTACACCCCCTTTTGCCCTCAGAACAGCCTTAATTTGTCGGGGCATGGACTCTACAAGGTGTCGAAAGCGTTCCACGGAGATGCTGGCCCATGTTGACTCCAATGCTCCCACAGTTGTGTCAAGTTGGTTTGATGTCCTTTGGGTGACGGACCATTCTAGATACACATGGTAAACTGTTGAGCGTGAAAAACCCAGCAGCGTTGCAGTTCTTGACACACACAACCGGTGCGCCTGGCACCTACTACCATACCCCGTTTGAAGGCACTTCAACCTTTTGTCTTGCCCATTCACCCTCTGAATGACACACATACATCAAAGGCTAAAAATCTTTCTTTAACCCGTCTTCTCCCCTTCATCTACACTGATTGAAGTGGATTTCAATTTTGAAGTGACATCAATAAGGGATCATAGCTTTCACCTGGATTCACCTGGCAAGTCATGGAAAGAGCAGGTGTTCCTAATGTTTTGTACACTCCGTGTTTGCCTTTTAGAATTGTCCTATACAGCACACTTTTCCTGACTGAATTATGGCTGGGAATTCATGGAGAAAGAAATTAGGAATGAGAGTGAGTGCTGTGTATGTGACCCCACCTCTTCCTTGGCTCTCTGGTAGCAGGCGTAGAGGAACGGTATGGCGCACTTGTCCCCAGCGTCTCGGTCGGCAGAGAGATTCACAGCATTACACGAGGTCATGTAGATGAGGTGGTTTCCAGGCTCCAGCATCAGTAATCTGTTGAAGAGTGCCTGACATAAAGAAATATATATATATAAAAAAAAAAAAACTTAGCAAACATTCTGTGCTATGAACTTTATGTACTTACTGATCTCTGCTCCCTGTGGAGAATATGGTCTCTTAACTTTATTCGCTATGCATTTTTCACTATTCCATCTTCTTAGAGTAGACGATGCACTGTATATTTAATAGGCCTAGTCCCCTGAAACTACAAGCAAGCGAGGAAATGTGTATGAGAAGAGGATACAGTACTGTACATGTAGATCTTATGGCATAGAGGTCAACTGAGCTGACCAGCGAACAGTTCGCCACCACCATTACCAATCCTATTGTACCTGCTCGATGTTGTCCATGTCCAGCCAGTCTTGACCGTCCATCTCAGCGGCCTTTTCCTCCAGGAACACACAGCGTGGAGGAATCCCATTGTCTCCTCTCAGACTGGGGTCACCTGAGGTCAAACAACAGTCATGTTTTACTTTTCACTTAGAGCAGACACGGTAATTCATGACTCATTCCAGCATCTAGTTTATGAGTATTGAGCTGGGGTGAGTCATTTACTGTTTACTGGATGGCCCTGAAATGGAATCCTAAAAGAGGCCAGTGGTCCAGAAGCACCAAAGAGCACGAGCAGATTAGATTAGATTTAGACTAGAAATGGACAGACAGGGGCTCCATCATCAGGGCACTTTCATGCCAGTCAGTGAGGGATGATGAGCGGGAAAAGAGGAGGCGGCGGACAGTAATCTGGGACCTGTAGACTCCCTTGATGACACAGCCTCGGAGTCAGTCAGTTGGCTGATGCCAAGCCGATCGCTCTCTGTCTAATCTAGTACACACAGTGACGGCGTGAAGAAAAGGATGGTTGTAAGGAGTTGAAGAAAGCTTCTAAATCACACATTGACCATGCCTCAATACAGCATCTCAGATCAATCAACAGAAAACAGAGGGGAATAAAGAAGGCAGTCAGAATGGGGGCCTGGCCATTAAAAAGGGGGATGTTGATGGGTGATTAATCAAGCCATCGCTTGTGTATGGGCAAATAAAGGGTTGCCTGGGAAACAGACTGATTTGCTTTAGTTCATACCACTACAGTACATCATATAAACCCAGCCAGGCAACAGTAAGGGTTGTTTACATGACAACAAGATTCAGTAAACAAGAAGGGACCAGTGGCATCACGCTGCCACTCCAATGGAAAACCGGTGTAAAAGCCCTAATACGCTCCAATCTAACTTCCTGCACTCACTGTTGTCCAAGGTGATGAGGAAGATCCTCTGGATCATGTGGTTGATGTTGAGCTGTTCGCACAGTTCCTGCCTCGACAGGAAGGAGCGGCTGATCTCGGCCACCGAGTCGTCATTGTCCTCGATGCTGTCCGAGTTCTCCGACTCGGACTGACTTCCCTCCGAGTCCTCCACTGCAATACGAGATTAGCCAGCAAACATAAGAAACCGTATGAGGTCATTGTCAAACGTCAAGCCAGTGAGAGTGCTGCATCATATCAGTGATGTTTAAGTTATACAGACAGGCTATAGCCTATATAAGTAACACAGTGAACCATTAGAGCTGGAGTGGCCACGTGGTTTGCAGGCCTTTATTCCAACCCAGCACTAAAACACCACCAATTGAGCTAATCAAGGTCTTGCCATGCAGCCGATTAGTCAGGTCATGTGTGCTAGAGCTGGGCTGGAGCAGAAGCCTGCGTGCCCTGTAACTCCTCCTTGGGAGGGTAACTCACAGGGTGGTTCGCCATGGTGCAAAGGTGGTTTCTGGCCCGACGCAAACTGCTTGGCGTCGGCGAGGGAGCTGAAAAGGGCAGCGAAGGGGTTGCGGGAGATGTTTTGGTTGTTGTTGCCCTGGTCAGTCATCTCACTGGAGCATAGACTCCATCAACAGTTTCTGGCACCAGCCTGGACAGAGAGGTACACTGTGGTATGGAACACTGGACTAGGTGAGTTCAAACAAATCTAAAGAAGTTGTTTCAAGTGTGTCAGTCTGTGAGGGCAATCAGGGGATGCACGGGAACCCAGACTCTGAAATCCAGAACTTGTTCGCTAACGATCCTCTCCTTATATGCTACTCTGTGTCAAGGAGTGCCAAGGAGTGGAATGATAACTCAAACAGACTGCTACCCCTAGGCTAAACCCAGACAGTATGCATTTTCATTCAGGACAGAGGAATAACAGAAACCCAATGTTCATTTGTGAACCACAGACTGACTGGTTAGCTTATTGACAGGGCTCTACAGTGCTACCATTTTGGGGGCATACGATCCCAAATATTTTGCTGTGCTACCTGGAACTTTGGTAGCACCAGTGCCCCAAGAAAAAAATAAGAATCCCCCAGGTAATAATTGTTGTATTGAATTATTTGCTGTCCCTCTGCCCACAGCCTCAGTAGCATGCAAACATGGTGGCCCCGAAAGAAAGGAAAAGGGAGAACTTCTTTAGGAGATGAGCTTCAAAAGCAGCTAGGAATCATATAGGCTATATCACAATCTTAAAAATGTTTTTTACTTGTGCTCCTAAACCCTGTATTTTAACTTATAAAATGTATTATATAAACCCATTGATTCTTGAAAAGTATAACATAACACCCCATGAGCTTAGTTCAACTGTCTTACCCCATCAGAAGCCAAAATATAGCTTGTTTTTCCAATGTTTGTAAACAGAGTAAATGTAAACAAACTCTGTATAGCCTCAACACACGGTTAAAACTATAATGTTGATATCTGGTCTGTCCTTGTAGCCATAGCTCTGTCTATAAATTTGAGTGTGGTTATACTTCTCCAGACCCATCCCTCAACCTTTGACGGAAACTGTGGCGGGGATCATTGTTTGTTATTGTTTCAACTGCGGATTGATGCTGTAATACATCAAATAGGTTTCATTCTGCTCCTAAATATCTTTGTGTGCTCTTACATTTTTCAAATGAACAGCACATGTGTCACAGTAGAGTCCTGAATGAATGCCAATGTTGACTGTTTGACTGAAATAAGGCAGCAGAGCACACGTGTGGCAGCACAGAGTCCTGAATCAATGCGGAGGTTTACTGTTTGACTGAAATAAGGCAGCACAGACAGACTGCCAGCAGATGGACGTCTTCCATCTTACACTTTGATTTTGCTTAATGTAAGTACATTATTATCATCATGATGATGATGATGATGCGTAGGAAAGGGTCTGTCAACGTCAAGTGGTGGTAACCTGGACACCTGTAACATGCTAGTTAGTCACATAGCTGGTTAGATTGCTAACTAGCGAGCTAGTACCTGGTTAGCTAATTAACGGGGTGTCACGTGATGATGCAACTATATCACAACAAAACGAATAAAGGTGTTCCGTGACGTGTTATTTGAAGGAAGGGCACATAGCCAGCCACTTATCTGTCGACAACTAGAATAAATTGCATAATGACTCAATAAGCAAGCTGCTAATGTAGCTAGCTGGTTGTCAGTGAACCACCGGTTCAGCTCAAGTAGTTAGCTAGCCGTCGCCAAGCTAGTTAACTTTAGGCTAGCAGATGGACTGCACATGAGCCAGGTAAGTTGTCAAGCCCGCTGTACTTTGTCAGTTCCCGGGCAAAACTGGACTCTTTTTGACAGATGTCAAACAAAGAAAGCTGCTATTCAAATATCGGAATATTGTCATACCTGAAACAACAGCAGATACGTGTATTTCAGTGAGCTAGACAAGCTTTCTTCCCTCTGCTTTGGTTCTCGCACCGCTGTGGAGGACGTACGTCCGGGTCACGGAGCGTTTTAATTCTTCACAATAAATGTCCCGTCCTGTATAATTTGTCAATTCACAATTAGAACGAAAATGATGGAAAATGTGCACTACTATCGATATAGTATATACATACAAAGAATAATACAACGTATTTCTATAAGATATGTCATTTTATTTGTTTGTTCTTTATTTGTTCAAGCCTAAATGGTCAACAATGTTTTTTGTGTGTGTAGTCCTATCATTTATTGCACCATACAAAATAATCGGTACATTGTAGCGCAGTTAAGGGGGGGGGGGGGTCCATTCTAATCAGGAGCACTTTTAGTTTCCAAATCCACAGAGTTTACACCCAGAGGTGCGTTGCTTATAGTGGCCCATCAACTGAAATCCAATACTTTTTTCATATTGGATATAACATATTGCACCATACAAAATTATCTGTAAATTGTGTGACAGTAAAAGGGGGGTCCAATCTACCCAGAAACACTTCTAGTTTCCAAATCCAGAGTTTACTCCCAGAGGAGCATTGCTGCTCATTTGGTGGCCCTTATAGAGTGGTCCATCAACTTAAATCCAATAAATAAATAAAAAGTGTGCTTTTGTACTTGTCTTTTGTATCAGATTCTACTAATCAGCTTATTAGTAGAAACGTGTTTGGTAGAACTAAACTTAAACAAAGGCTTGCACACCTTGTGGTTCCTTAAGAGCAGGTTGGTTGGACCAGCCTTGATGAATAAGTACTAGTTCCTAAGTCTGATTATTGTAGGTTTGGCTGTAAATAGTTTTGTTGTTGTAATAAGCCCATATTTTTACAGGTATTTTAACATACATTTCCATGTAAATAGTTTAGTTATAGTTAGTGATTTGTTTTTTTCCAAGAGGATGCTCGATTGTCTTAAATGCGATCATGGATTTTTTTTTGGGACAGTTTCTCCAACATTGGCTTAAAAGGTTTTTGTTTTTTCACTTCCCTCTGGAAAATAGATATTTCAAAGTAGCATCAAATAAAAATGAGCATTGACATTATTTCTGTATCCATGTGTCATCATTTTGTGTCTTTACTGAAATACACCTTACCTTAAATGTTGCATTCATGTTCTTCAACTCACTTAAGGAGCATTTCCACACCTGGATTGAGAAATCACTTGTCCATTATTCTTTTCAAAATTCTTCAAGCTCTGTCAAATTAATTGATTGATCATTGCTAGACAACCATTTTCAGGTCTTGCCGTAGATTTAAGTCAAAAGTGTAACTCTGCCAATCAGGAACATTCAGTCTTCGTGATAAGCAACTCCAGTGTAGATTTGGCCTTGTGTTTTAGGTTATTGTCCTGCTGAAAGGTGAATT
>QNTS01001590.1:251578-311343 GCA_003317085.1 Hucho hucho | reverse complement strand
CTTGCTTGTTTGTATGTGACCAAATACTTATTTTCCACCATAATTTGCAAATAAATTCATAAAAAATCCTACAATGTGATTTTCTGGATTTTTTTTCCTCATTTTGTCTGTCATAGTTGAAGTGTACCTATGATGAAAATTACAGGCCTCTGTCATCTTTTTAAGTGAGAGAACTTGCACAATTGGTGGCTGACTAAATACTTTTTTGCCCCACTGTAAGTAGTGGAATCATGATGCTTGTCATCTGTGAGTGTTCGATTGAGGATGGGCCTCTGGAAGATTTACGATGTTTTTGGGTGATACCGCATTCCAGAGCATGAGTTAATGTTTCTGTTCTATAAGGTACCAGGGAGAGATGACTCCAGGGCCAGACCCTGGTCTCCACGCAATGATATACTGTCTGCTGTGAATTATAAGTATCTGTCATACTGGTCTTAACCTTGTGACCCATTCCATACATCTGTTGTTTGTCATGTAGCCTGAAGGGGGTGTATCTTGTCTATAAAATACCTTTTTACTTTTGTCTCAGGGCTTTCAACAAATCATCTGAGGGTGATTCGTCGACCAGCCATCATTAACGTAGAGCACTCAATCAATTCACTTTATATGTATGTGTTGTAGTGACCTGCTCCCTTATTAATAAGTGAATGCAGATTTAGTTTAAGTATAACTCTGACTTGTGTGATAAGTTTGTCTCACCTCATTTGATAGTGAAGAAATGAACCACCACACAGTGTAACATACATAGAGAGAACATATAACTGAGTAGGAGTAGTATCTTATTTAGATGAAAAGGCACATATACAATAGCATATTTGACCATTCACATTCACTAGACATCGCTTAGAATAACACCAGGCCATTCGTTTCCAATGGAGGAAAATCTAACATAGCTTCACACGGTCAAAAAATATTTATACACAAAATGTTTTACACATGGAGATAAGTTTGTTTTTTCAGTCAGGCAGTTTGTTCCTCTTTTTGGCTGTAGAGGAATTTTGAGTATTCAATACCCTAATGCTCATGCAGCTCCGCCTAGTGGTGCACAAATGGATAACATTGTTCAAATTGGAGGTACAGTTGAAGTCGGAAGTTTACATACACTTAGGTTGGAGTCATTAAAACTCGTTTTTCAACCACTCAACAAATTTCTTGTTAACAAGCTATAGTTTTGGCAAGTCGGTTAGGACAACTACTGTGTGCATGACACAAGTAATTTTTCCAACAATTGTTTACAGACAGATTATTTCACTTATAATTCACTGTATCACAATTCCAGGGGTCAAAAGTTAAAATACACTGTGCCTTTAAGTTGACTGTGCCTTTAAACAGCTTTGAAAATTCCAGAAAATGATGGCATGGCTTTAGAAGCTTCTGATAGGCTAACTGACATCATTTGAGTCAATTGGAGGTGTACCTGTGGATGTATTTCAAGGCCTACCTTCAAACTCAGTGCCTCTTTGCTTGACATCATGGGAAAATGAAAAGAAATCAGCCAAGACCTCAGAAAAAAATTGTAGACCTCCTGCCACAACTTCAGCCGAAGTTGGTGCCTCTCCTTGTTCGGTCGGCTTTCGGAGGTCGACGTCACTGGCTTTCTAGCCATCGCCATCGCCGATCCACTTTTCATTTTTCCATTTGTTTTGTCTTTGTTTTTCACACCTGGTTTCAATTCCCCAATTACATGTTCATTATTTAACCCTCTGTTTCCCCCATGTTTGTGTGCGTGATTGTTTTATGTCTCAGGCTGTTACTGTCGGCTGGTTTTGTTGTTGCCGGGAATTGTATTTTTACGCCTGTTCATTAGTGACAGGTATTTTTTTCCTGATATATTGTTTTGTACTGGTGCTTCGTCATTAAAATTACCTTGTCCACGCATCTCTGCGTTCCTGTGCCTGACTCTTTTTTCACAAGTTACCCTCAGCCTGACACCTCCACGGGAGCAATTTCCAAACGCCTGAAGGTACAACGTTCATCTGTAAAAACAATATGCGCGCAAGTATAAACACCATGGGACCACTCAGGAAGGAGACGCATTCTGCCTCCTAGAGATGAACGTACTTAGGTGCGAAAAGTGCAAATCAATCCCAGAACAACAGCAAAGGACCTTGGAAACAGGTACAAAAGTATCTATATCCACAGTAAAATGAGTCCTATATAGACACAACCTGAAAGGCCGCTCAGCAAGGAAGCCACTGCTCCAACAAAAATGTAACTGTTTGGCTATAATGACCATCGTTATGTTTGGAGGAAAAAGGGGGAGGCTTGCAAGCTGAAGAACACCATCCCAACCGTGAAGCATGGGGGTGGCAGCATCATGTTGTGGGGGTGCTTTGCTGCAGGAGGGACTGGTGCACTTCACAAAATAGATGGCATAATGAGGAGGGAAAATTACGTGGATATATTGAAGCAACATCTCAAGACATCGGTCAGGAAGTTAAAGTTTGGTTGCAAATGGGTCTTCCAAATGGACAATGACCCCAAGTATACTTCCAAAGTTGTGGCAAAATGGCTTAAGGACAACAAAGTCAAGGTATTGGAGTGGCCACCACAAAGCCCTGACCTCAATCCTATAGAACATTTGTGGGCAGAACTGAAAAAGCATGTGAGAGCAAGGCCTACAAATCTGACTCAGTTGCACCAGCTCTGTCAGGAGGAATGGGACACAATTCACCCAACTTATTGTGGGAAGCTTGTGGAAGGCTACTCGAAACGTGTGATCCAAGTTAAACAATTTAAAGGCAATGCTACCAAATACCAATTGAGTGTGTAAACTTCTGACCCACTGGGAATGTGATTCTCTCTACTATTATTCTGACATTTCACATTCTTAAAATAAAGTGGTGATCCTTACTAGAATTAAATGTCAGGAATTGTGAAAAACTGAGTTTAAATGTATTTGGCTGAGGTGTATGTAAACTTCCGACTTCAACTGTATATGGAAAGAAACTAAAATAAAAAAGACAATAGCTTAGAATTATTTTTTATATACAGTATCAGTCAAAAGTTTAGACACACCTACTCAGGGTTTTTCTTTATTTTTACTATTTTCTACATTTAGAATAATAGTGAAGACATCAAAACTATGAAATAACGCATATGGAATCATTTATTGACCCCCCCAAAAAAATGTTAAACAAATTAAAATATATTCAAATAGCACTTACACATTCTGGAGGTGAGTTTTGGGTCATTGCCCTGTTGAAAACAAATGATAGTCCCACTAAGTGCAAACAAGATGGGATGGCGTATCGATGCAGAATGCTGTGGTAGCCATGCTGGTTAAGTGTGCCTTGAATTCTAAATAAATCACAGACCGTGTCACCAGCAAAGCACCCCCACGCAATCACACCTCCTCCTCTATGCTTCACGGTTGGAACCACACATGCGGAGATCATCCGTTCACCTACTCTGTGTCTCAAAAAGACATGGCGGATGGAACAAAAATCTCAAATTTGGACTCATCAGACCAAAGGACACATTTCCACCGGTCTAATGTCAGTTTCTCGTGTTTCTTGGCCCAAGCCTCTTCCTATTGGTGTCCTTTAGTAGTGGTTTCTTTGAAGCAATGTGGCCATGAAGGCCTGATTCACGCAGTCTCCTCTGAAGAGTTGATGTTGAGATGTGTCTGTTACTTGAACTCTGTGTAGCATTTATTAGGGCTGCAATTTCTGAGGCTGGTAACTCTAATGAACTTATCCTCTGCAACAGAGGCAACTCTGGGTCTTCCATTCCTGTAGCGGTCCTCATGAGAGCCAGTTTCATCATAGCGCTTGATGGTTTTTGCGTCTGCACTTGAAGAAACCTTCAAAGTTCTTGACATTTTCTGCATTGACTGACCTTCAAGTTATGATGGACTGTCATTTCTCTTTGCTTATTGGAGCTGTTCTCATCGTAATATGGACTTGGTATTTTACCAAAAAGTGCTATCTTCTGTATACCACCCTTGTCACAACACAATTGATTGGCTCAAACGCATTAAGAAGGAAAGAAATTCCACAAATTAACTTTTATCAAGGCACACCTGTTAATTGAAATGCATTCCAGGTGAGAACCTCGTGAAGCTTGTTGAGAGAATGCCAAGAGTGTGCAAAGCTGTCATCAAGGCAAAAGGTGGCTACTTTGAATATTCTCAAATAAAAAAAAACATTTTGATTTGTTTAACACTTTTTTGGTTACTACATGATTCCAAATGTGTTATTTCATAGTTTTGATGTCTTCCCTTTTATTTCCAAAGAACCAAATGTGCTAGCTGGGTAATCGACCTCGTGCAGCAGCCTGCTGCTGCTCTACCATTGAGCAAACAGGGCTTAGTGGGGGGGAAAGCAAAGTTAGCTATTGCATTATTGGGTGGAAAGAAGGGACTTTAGGGATTAAAGTTTATATTTTTTTATTGAGAGCCGTTTTCAATGTTTACTAAAAGAAAAATGATACAATGAATTATTTGTTCAACCTGAGACTCATTGGCCTTGGCTCATTTTCTGTGAAGAACATGTAAAATAACACATTTTCATTGAGTTCACACTGTGCACAGCCCTACACATTTATATTACATATGTGGTTTTCGGGTCCACTGGACCGAATGTAATAAAAGTGTGGAAAAGCGTGTGTATCGGTGAAAACAAGTAAAAATTAAACAAAAAGGTTTGCTCTGTGCCTTCACTCTGTCTTCCTCCTCCCTGGACCTGCTGTTTCAACATAGCACCAATAACCTCCCTGCCTGTCTTTCTGTCTCCCGCTTTTCTTGCACTCTTTACCCTTTGTAGTGTGTGAAACTACACAATGTCTTGCGGGAACCTGCACAATGTTATTGCAATGCATTATTTCAATACATTATTTCAATACATTGTAAAAAATTCAGTATTTTCACACACTCTACCCCAGCAAGGTGCAAATTGTGAGAGGGATACAACAAATAAATAGCTTTGCATGTGTGGCTCCTTACCACAATCAATCAGTATGGCAAAAATAATCTCTGCTCAGAGGGACATAGAAATAATTTTTGCGGAGAGAGAAGCTAGTGTGGAAGGAACGTCTTCCATTTTGGAAGATGAAGAATCTTCCGAATATAAGGATCATGTCTCTGTCAATTCGGAGTCTGACAGTGAGTTGGAAGAAGATTTATGAGATTGACCCTCAGCCAGCCCCAGGACCAGCCAGTCAGTAGTTTGGGGTTCTTATCCTTGCTGGTGTTTTCTGATCCAATGGGGAATCCACAGTATCCTATTCCGTGCAACAATGTCTTTGGAAAACTTCCACATTATTTGGAGGATTATCCGCTCCAATAACCGAGACACCCGACCAGCTTAGCAGCAGAGAGACAAGCATGCTGCAATCATGTCAGTGTGGGGACAAGTGGGTGGACCACCTTCCCCTGTTTTACAACCCTGTGTCCAACGTTACTGTTGATGAGCAGCTTATGTCATTTAGGGGCCGCTGCCACTTCAGGCAGTACATACTGTCTAAACCCGCAAAATATGGAATCAAGATCTGGGCTGCCTGTGATGCTGCTTCATCATATGCATGGAACTTGCAAGTGTATACGGGGAAGCCAGATGGAAGAGCCCCTGAGAATAACCAAGGGATGTGACAGGAGCTCCTCAAGAAGAAGCTGACAATGGCAGGAACAGTACGAAAAAAGCCAGAGCTCTCACCTCAGCTGTTGAATACACGAAACAGACCTATCAATTCCTCTAAGTTTCTGTTCACAGCTGACACGTCCCTAGTGTCCTACGTGCCAAAGAAAGGCAAAAATGTAGTACTGTTATAGATGTTTAACTTCTTTGGGAGCAGCGCACGAGGTGACCGTTTTGGAGAGCCTGGCGTGCCCAAAGTAAAATGCCTCCCATTCAGGCCCAGAAAATAGGATATGCACATATTTAGTACCATTGGATAGGAAACACTCTGAATTTTCTAAAGGTGTTAACATTTTGTCTGTGAGTATAACAGAACGGATATGGCAGGCAAAAACCCGAGGAATTTCTGTCCTGGAAAAAGTGGTTTTGACACATTGCCTCATTTTGAACCCCTCCCTTATGAAAATGCCCATATAAGGGCATATGAATGCAGTACCTATTGCTTCCTCTGGATGTCAACAGTCTCGAGAAAGTGTTCTGATTCTTTTTAGATGCTTTTAGAGCAGAGAAGAAGACGAATGAGGAAGTGTCCACACAGATGTCAATAGAAGTAAATGCGCGCTCCCGGCTGGCGCGTTCTTTGGTTTTTTCCTTTCTTATCGCCCAGTTTATATTCCGGTTGAAATATTATACAACATATGCATTAAAGTGTTCCTAAAGATACATTTTAAATTATGTTTGATTGTTCTTGGACAAGTTTATAGATATAAGTTGAACGAGTTCTCTTCACGTTTCAATGGAGGAGTCGACGCTGTATTTTCTGATTATAACGCGCCAACCAAACGGAGATTTATGGATATAATACATTACTTTTTCTAACAAAAGAACCATGGATTGTCTTCGTTGGACACTTGGGAAGCCCTCAGCAGAAGTTCTTCAAAAGGTAATTGATTTGTTTTCGCTGTGAAATGTGTTTTCTGTGAACCGTGGAGGCTTATGAATTTATGGTAATGGGAAAAATGTTAGGTGCTACCCTCAAACAATCAAATGTGGTGCTTTCGCCNAATGGAGGAGTCGACGCTGTATTTTCTGATTATAACGCGCCAACCAAACGGAGATTTATGGATATAATACATTACTTTTTCTAACAAAAGAACCATGGATTGTCTTCGTTGGACACTTGGGAAGCCCTCAGCAGAAGTTCTTCAAAAGGTAATTGATTTGTTTTCGCTGTGAAATGTGTTTTCTGTGAACCGTGATGGCTTATGAATTTATGGTAATGGGAAAAATGTTAGGTGCTACCCTCAAACAATCAAATGTGGTGCTTTCGCCGTAAAGCCTTTTTGAAATCTGACAATGCTGTGATATTGCCAAGAAGCAGAGCTTTTGATGACTATGAAGCACTTGTATATTGATGAATGTTTAATAATTCAACTTTTGGATTTTGAATTTGGTGCCTTGCATTTCACCGGGCAGTGTCGGGAGTGGGTAGCGGCTCACATTTCACCGGGTAGTGTCGGGAGTGGGTAGTCGGGAGTGGGTAGCTAGCGCCCCACCACTCCGTAAGTAGTTAAGGGTTGATCAGAATGTACTAACAGCAGTCAAACCCCCAAGCTAACTTGCTAGCTACTTCCAGACATCTAAGTGAGAGATAACAGCTCACTGAACATTACTCGCCCTAGCAGAGCTGGTTAGACTGTTATGTTATCCAGAGCGTTGGTGACTGCAACTGTGTTGTCAGATTGTCCGTTCATAAATTCAGAGCGTTTCGCGTTCAGAGCTCACACCGGATGCTCTGGCCGATTAGTAGGGTTAATCCGAACGTTCTGACCTCACAACGGCAGGCAAGCACCCGAGCTAACTGGCTAACATTGGCTAGCTTGCTAGCTACTTCCATACACATAATGAGAGAACACTCCACTCTGGCAATTTTACTCACCCTAGCAGAGCTGGTTAAGCTGTTTTCATGTTATCCAGAGCGTTGGTGACTGTAACTGTGCTGCTGGCAACAATTTAATTATGCTTTTTTGCCGATGTTTACTGATACCGGCTATATTCAACGGGTGTTGAGCGTTCGTAAATTCATCAGTTATTCTGCACTCTTTGGCACACCCAGGCGAGAGTGCTCTGAAATCGGAGTAGATGGCCAGACTGAATTTTACAAATGCACCCGAAATGTTTTCTTGCATAGTGGAGTATTTTGTAAAGACATGTAGCTAGCTAGCTCTGCAGGTAGCTAACAACCAGGTTCAATGTTAGCTAGCTAACATTAGGCTATAACTAGCCAAACAAATATATCTGAGGTACAAATAATAAGGTCATACACATAATGTTAGCTAGCGAGCCAGCCAGCTAACCTCAGCTAGCCAGCTAGGTAAACAATGAACCATAATCACAACTCATGACATCACTATTCTACATGAATCTGTAGGTAGCTAAAAAAACAGGTCAATGTTAGCTAGCTAACATTAGGCTATAGCTAGCCAAGCATTTGGCTCTTTCTGTCAAAATTAGAAATGTGTCATATCTGAAAACGTAGCTGGCTAGACTATCTTACCCGTATACATCATTCATGGTTGCACGCATCTCCTGTTGGATGCCATGGTTGCCCTTAGTTTGATGTAATCCGAGAAAGTGTTTTCTCAATCTCCTTAGCTATCATACTCGAAATCCACTGATTTCAAAACAGTCCTCCAGGAAGTAAAGAGCAACACTTATGCAGTTTTAATACACAATACCATTCAAAAAGCAGCGCTAGACAGGATTACCTAGACATACTGACCAGCTCAAATAGACAGAAGTGTCATATATGGCAGACCAATTCCAACTCATCTCTCAGCATGTCATTATCTCAGTCAATTATGGCTAGGGAGAAGGTTGCTGCCTTTTTCTGTGGCTAAACCAACTAGGCTCGTAATTATAATTTTTTATTTGTATTTACAGATGGCATACAAGTTTGTTATTAAGGCACATGGAAGTTCACATGTTCAAGAAGGCATTTCTGCAACAAAAAAAAAGCATTTTGATAAAAAATTAAAAAATCATTCAACTTGCTCTCCTGTGAAGTAGTGACCCGCAGCATACACCTAGTTTCCATTTGTCCTTCCAATTTGTTCAGTTCAAAGCAATAAGCATCAACAGTGATGAAAACCTTGTTTCATTTATATTTGTTCAATATGAGCATGATTTATTCCACCCATGTCTTGATTATAATTGTGACCAACATTTGTGTGCGTCACAGGAACTCAAAACACTTAGCTAGATTGCTAACTCTAAATATTATCATATTGCTAGATAATCATGTAGGCTAATTGATTAAACGATCAGTAAAAAAAAAACTTTCCAGCGCTAGGCCTATGGAGGCTACTTGATGTAGGCCTATTCAAATGGCGTGCTCTGCTTGGCTTCGCTCAGGGGGCGCATCAAAATCATATGGGCAATTCCACGGTAACGTAATTACCTTTTACATTTTTTTATTATGTTTTTTTTTTTTACTTTAAAATGTATGCCAAACAAAAAACATTGATTTAAAAGTTTTACAAACCATACAACTCTATGCATAAGGACTACTTTTAACAAATTGCACAGAAAGATTTACAAAATTTTTTTGTGGAAGAACTGTGTAATGCAAACTTTGGTTATGGAATTACGGTAAAATCTCTCAGGTTTTTATGCAACCACGTTTTCCAAAAACTCTGGTAGCCCTTTACACTTGTACCCGTATATGGGTTGAAAATTTCACTGACAAACTCCTAGATTGAAACGCAGTTTCTGAATAGTAACATGCAATACATGACGTCAGAGCTCATTCTCTGCACTTCACAGCGCTGTATGGGTCTTGACTAACAGCCATTCTGAACTTGAACAACTCGCTCTACAAGAAGTTGCCCCCAAATCTCCCACTAATTAGGCTGGTAGTGTTTTGTTGTCTTTGTGAGGGAAATGCTGTACATCAAGAGGACTCTATGTGTTTAGAAAGATGAGACATTTAGGATTATAATAAATACTGCTTTGATGTCAACAAGCAAGCCAAACACTTGTGAGTCCAAATGTGAACTTCACATTTCCATATCATAAAACTCATGTCATATACAGTGTCAACATTTTTTAGCACTATGTTTTATGTACAGTTACAAGATGACATGGTGTCATACCCTGGGTTGTTCTGAACAGAATGAGCCTATGTTTGTCTACGCATTTGAATGCACTCATGACTCCTTTCTATGCCCACCAAAATTAGGATTTGTTTCCCTGAATTGCATTATTAAAGCCTAACACTGTAATATCATATTTTATATCTTAGCTACAGTAGTCATGTTGCAATAGAACAGGCAATGAAATAATGCCCACCAAACCCAGATTGATATTTACAATGGGACATTTTTGGATTGCGTAAACAACAGTAATTGTGTGATGGTGGGGATGCAGGGTTGTGTTCCAAACAAAACAACTACAATTGTGCTTGCTCTAGTTCCTCAACGGCACAGCTAGGAGAGATTTTAAAAAAGCACCTAATAGTTGAAGACTTTCCTTTGAGTCATAAAAGTGCATTGAAATTATTTAGGAACTGTGCACACTTTGGAGAGGTGTGTAGTCACTTGGGGACAGCAGTTAGTCCCCTCACTGAATTGATGTTGCACCTACCCCACATTTTCTATGAATATTATTTTCATGTTACAGAGTATTTTCAGATTTCAATATCAACAAATGTGTCAAATAAAAAAAAAAACAGTCTTGTGTCAGGTTAACTGTTGTGTCTTTGGTCTAATAATTTTCCCATAATCTCCAAACTGTTCCCTATACCATGGTTAGGCATATTATTTTCACATTTCTTCTGTAAGAAACATTTACATTTATCCCTATCCATATAGGACAATTTCCATGAGTGTATAGGGGTAAATATTTGCTCCGAATCAAGATTTTAAAAAGTCTGCAGAAAGAATTGGGTGTCAGCAATGACATTTGTTTTCTTTATATTAATTTAACCTTTAATTAACTAGGCAAGTCAGTTAAGAACAAATTCTGATTTACAATGACGGTCTACCCCGGCCTGTAGTGACGTCTCTAGCACTGGTACCTTGAGTTTGAAAAAATCTATTTTGGTTATTGAGCCTGTTACGGATCCAATCCCGTGAACGGGATCGATTTTGACAACATCCGGTGAAATGCAGAGCTCCAAATTCAAATTACAAAAATACAAATTTCAAACATTCATGAAAATACAAATGCTGCACACCCTTCAAAAGCTTAGACTCTTGTTAACTTCTTACGGAGTGGTGGGGCGCTCCCGACACTACCCGGTGAAATGCAAGGCGCCAAATTCAAAATCCAAAAGTTGAATTATTAAACATTCATCAATATACAAGTGTTTCATAATCATCAAATGCTCTGCTTCTTGGCAATATCACAGCGTTGTCAGATTTCAAATAGGCTTTACGGCGAAAGCACCACATTTGATTGTTTGAGGGTAGCACCCAACATATTTTTGCCATTACCATAAATTCATAAGCCATCACGGTTCACAGAAAACACATTTCACAGCGAAAACAAATCAATTACCTTTTGAAGAACTTCTGCTGAGGGCTTCCCAAGTGTCCAACGAAGACAATCCATGGTTCTTTTGTTAGAAAAAGGAATGTATTATATCCATAAATCTGGCCTATTAAAAACAGTGTGACATGACTGATTCAGACATCCCGGATGGATTTTGCTCAGGTTTTTGCCTGCCATATCAGTTCTGTTATACTCACAGACATTATTTTAACAGTTTTAGAAACTTCCGGGTGTTTTCTATCCAAAGCTACTAATCATATGCATATCCTAGCTTCTGGGCCTGAGTAACAGGCAGTTTACTTTGGGCACGTTTTTTATCCGAACTTCAAAATACTGCCACCTAGCCCTAAGAAGTTATTGAACTACAGTAGGTGAAGTGGGTTTACTCCCAGTAATGGAATTATAGTAACGTAATAACATCATGGGTGTCACGACTTCAGCCGAAGTTGGTCCCTCTCCTTATTCGGGCGACTTTCGGCGGTTGACGTCACCAGTTTTCTAGCTGCCGCCGATCTACTTTTCTTTTACTATGTTTTTGTCTTCATTATATTCACCTGGTTTCCAATCACTTAATTATTTGTTCCTTATTTAAACCCTCTGTTTCCATCATGGTTGTGTGCGTGTTTGTTATATGTTAGATGTTCTTTTTATTGTGAGCTTGGATTTTACTACCTATTTTGGTAGTTTGTTATTTGAGTAAAGATACGTGATTTACTCATCTCCATTGTCCTGCGCCTGACTCTGCCTACCTGCTACACAGAGACTTCTGACAGAAACACGCACCAATAATGTAGTCAGCAGGAGAACACAGACTTCCTCTGCCTATTGGGGAGCGCATCCAGCAGCATGCGACCATGTTGCAACATCTCGGCACAGCCATGGATCGCGTGCTGCATAATCTGGAGCGATGTGAGAGAGGTTTTCCAGCGCCTCCACCAGCATCTCAACCTCCCACTCTACAACCCACACAGCTGTCCACACCTCCTTCATCTGGACCCAGTGGGATTCGGCTCGCGCTCCCGAGGGCATATGATGGAACGGCTGCCGGGTGCCAGGGGTTCCTACTCCAACTAGAGCTCTACCTGGCGACCGTTCACCCGGCTCCCTCGGGACGGGAGAGTGTGTCCGCCCTCGTCTCCTGCTTATCTGGGAAAGCCCTGGAGTGGGCCAACGGCGTATGGGGGGAGGACGGAGCGGCATTGGACCATTACGAGGTGAACGCCTGTTCCACCTCAGGCAGGGGACGAGGAGCGCACAGGACTTTTCTCTGGAGTTCCGCACCCTGACCGCTGGAGCGGGATGGAATGACAGAGCCCTGATTGACCATTACATATGCAGTCTGCGCGAGGACGTCCAATGGGAGCTGGCCTGTAGGGACACCACCCTATCCTTCGACCAGCTGGTGGATATGTCCATCAGGCTGGATACCCTGCTGGCCACCCGTGGACGTCCGGATCAGGGCCTGTTAGTTCCATCCCCCAACACCTCTGATCCAACACCTCTGGAGCTAGGAGGGACTGCGCTTAGTTGGGCCGGAAGAGGGGCCACTCCCTGCACCTTATGTGGCCGCAGAGGGCACACTGCTGGTTGGTGCTGGGGGGGTACCTCAGGGAGTCGAGGCAGCAGGCAGGGCACTATCGTGTCATCCCAGGTGAGTAGGCACCAGACTCGCCCAGAGCCCCCTGTTGCTCACATGTTTTTGTTTATAGATTTTCCTGAGTTTTCCCCGCGTTCCCAGCATAAGGCGCTCGTCGATTCAGGTGCAGCTGGGAACTTTATTGACCGTTCATTTGCCCGTAGTTTAGGGATCCCCATTGTGTCTGTTGATATGCCCTTCCCTTTGCACGCCTTAGATAGTCAACCATTACCGCTCCACTAAGTATGGTGACGCAGGGGAGTCATGAGGAGAAGATTAGTCTCTACCTCATTGATTCTCCTGCATTTCCGTGGTGCTGGGTCTACCCTGGTTGGCCTATCATGACCCCACTACTTCGTGGCAACAGAGGGCTCTAAAGGGATGGTCACGAAAGTGCTCGTGGAGGTGTGTAGGTGTTTCCATCGGTGCAACTATGGTGGAGAGTCCAGACCAGGTCTCCACCGTGCACATCCCCTCAGAATATGCCGATTTGGCTCTCGCCTTCTGTAAAAAGAAGGTGACTCAATTACCACCCCATCGAGGGGGGGATTGTACGATAAATCTCCTGGTAGACGCAGCACTTCCCAGGAGTCACGTGTATCCTCTGTCACAGGAGGAGACGGTAGCTATGGAGACATATGTTTCTGAATCTCTGGGACAGGGATACATTCGGCCCTCCACTTCACCTGCCTCCTCAAGTTTCTTTTTTGTGAAGTAGAAGGATGGAGGTCTGCGCCCGTGTATTGACTATCAAGGTATCAATCAGATCACTGTGAGGTACAGCTACCTGCTGCCTCTCATAGCCAGTGCGATCGAGTCAATGCACGGGGCGCGCTTCTTCACCAAATTGGATCTCAGGAGTGCGTACAATCTGCTGCGTATCCGGGAGGGGGACGAGTGGAAGACAGCATTTAGTACCACCTCAGGGCACTACAAGTATCTCGTCATGCAGTACGGGTTGATGAATGCTCCATCAGTCTTCCAGGCATTTGTAGACAAAGTTTTTCGGGACCTGCACGGGCAGGGTGTAGTGGTGTATATCGACGACATTCTGATATACTCTGCTACACGCGCCGAGCATGTCTCCCTGGTGCGCAAGGTGCTGGGTAGACTGTTGGAGCATGACCTGTACGTCAAGGCTGAGAAATGTCTGTTCTTCCAGCAGTCCGTCTCTTTCCTAGGGTACCGCATTTCCACGTCAGGGGTGGAGATGGAGAATGACCGCATTTCAGCTGTGCGTAATTGGCCGACTCCAACCACGGTAAAGGAAGTGCAGCGGTTCTTAGGGTTTGCCAACTACTACCGGAGGTCTATCCGGGGCTTTGGTCAGGTAGCGGCTCCTATTACTTCACTGCTGAAGGGGGGGCCGGTGCGACTGCAGTGGTCAGCAGAGGCGGATAGGTCTTTTAGTCATCTGAAGGCTCTGTTTACCTCGGCTCCCGTGCTGGCTCATCCGGATCCCTCTTTGGCATTCATAGTTGAGGTGGACGCGTCCGAGGCTGGGATAGGAGCTGTGCTGTCTCAGCGCTCAGGTACGCCACCAAAACTCCGCCCCTGTGCCTTTTTTTCGAAGAAGCTCAGCTCGGTGGAGCGAAACTATGATGTGGGGGACCGGGAGTTGTTGGCTATCGTAAAGGCTCTGAAGGCGTGGAGACACTGGCTTGAGGGGGCTAAACACCCTTTTCTCATCTGGACTGACCACCGTAATCTGGAGTACATCTGGGCAGCGAGGAGACTGAACCCTCGCCAGGCAAGGTGGGCCATGTTTTTCACCCGTTTTGTTTTCACCCTTTCCTACAGACCAGGTTCCCAGAACGCTAAGGCAGACACACTGTCCCGGATGTATGACACAGAGGAGCGGGCCATAGATCCCACTCCCATACTTCCGGCCACTTGCATGGTGGCACCGGTGGTGTGGGAGCTGGACGCGGACATAGAGCAGGCGTTACGTACAGAGCCCACTCCCATTCAGTGTCCAGCTGGACGTCTGTACGTTCCGTCTGCTGTCCGCGACCGTCTGATCTATTGGGCCCACACGTCACCCTCCTCTGGTCATCCTGGCATCGGTCGGACAGTGCGCTGCCTTAGTGGGAAGTACTGGTGGCCCACCTTAGCTAAGGACGTGAAGGTTTATGTTTCCTCCTGCTTGGTGTGCGCCCAGTGCAAGGCGCCTAGGCACCTGCCCAGAGGGAAATTACAACCCCTACCCGTTCCACAACGGCCATGGTCACACCTGTCTGTGGATTTCCACCGTCATAGGGAAACACCACGATCCTGGTTGTTGTGGATCGGTTTTCTAAGTCCTGCCGCCTCTTTCCTTTGCCCGGTCTCCCTACGGCCCTACAGACTGCGGAGGCCCTGTTCACCCACGTCTTCCGGCACTACCTCTCCCCCTTCCAGTGTGTACTAGGATACCAGCCGGTTCTGGCACCATGGAATCAGAGCCAGATCGAGGCTCCTGCAGTGGATGAAAGGTTTAGGCGCTCGGAGGAGACAACGAGCCGTGAGGCGGCAGAAGGTGAGCACCGACCGCCACCGCAGTGAGGCCCCGGTGTTCGCAGCGGGGGACAGGGTCTGGCTCTCGACCCAAAACCTGTCCCTCCGCCTGACCTGCCGGAAGCTGGGCCCGCGGTTTGTGGGGCCCTTTAAAGTCCTGAGGAGTTGAACGAGGTATGTTATAAGTTACAGCTCCCACCAGATTATCGTATTAACTCCTCATTCCATGTGTCTCTCCTCAGGCCGGTGGTAGCTGGTCCACTCCAGGAATCTGAGGTGCGGGAGGTTCCCCCCTCTGGACATCGAGGGGGCCCCGGCATATGCTGTCCGAGCCATCATGGACTCAAGGCGCTGGGCGAGGGGCCTCCAGTACCTCGTGGAGTGGGAGGGGTACGGCCCGGAAGAGAGATGTTGGGTGCCGGTGGAGGACATCCTGGACCCGTCGTTGCTGCTGGAGTTTCACCGTCTCCAACCGGATCGCCCTGCGCCTCGTCCTCCGGGTCGGCCCCGAGGCCGGTGTCGGCGCGCGGCTCAAGGGGGGGGTACTGTCACGACTGCAGCCGAAGTTGGTCCCTCTCCTTGTTCGGGCGACTTTCGGTGGTCGACGTCAACGGTTTTCTAGCTGCCGCCGATCTACTTTTCATTTTCTATGTTTTTGTCTTCATTATACACACCTGTTTTCCAATCACTTAATTATTTGTTCCTTATTTAAACCCTCTGTTTCCCTTATGGTTTTGTGCGTGTTTGTTATGTTAGATGTTCTTTTTATTGTGAGCTTGGATTTTACTACCTATTTTGGTAGTTTGTTATGTGAGTAAAGATACGTGATTTACTCATCTCCTTTGTCCTGCGCCTGACTCTGCCTACCTGCTACACAGAGCTTTCTGACAATGGGTCCCTGATCTGTGCTACAAAGATATGCTTATTTATGGTTATGAATGTCATTCTCCTCATGTTTCACAAGTTTGGACATCACAGTTCAGCACAGCAGAGCACAGTTGAGTACAGTGCAGTACAATACAGCACAGCAGAGTAAAGTAGGGTAGAGTAAAGTTCAGTACAGTGCAGTAGAGCAGGGGTTCCCAAACTTTTTCACTTGGGTCCTCCTTCCAGCATTGGCAAACATATAGCGCCCCATCTGTGTGCACGCGCCACGTCTATTTCAATGGCGCAAGCACTCTTCATGACATAATCGGCAGACTTGACAGCCTTGGTTTCTCAAATGATTGCCTCGCATGGTACACCAACTACTTCTCCGATAGAGTTCAGTGTGTCAAATCGGAGGGCCTGTTGTCCGGGCCTCTGGCAGTCTCTATGGGGGTTCCGCAGGGTTCAATTCACCTCTACGCAGACGACACCATTCTGTATACTTCTGGCCCTTCTTTGACACTGTGTTAACTACCCTCCAGACGAGCTTCAATGCCATACAACTCTCCTTCCGTGGCCTCCAACTGCTCTTAAATGCAAGTAAAACTAAATGCATGCTCTTCAACCAATCGCTGCCCGCACCTGCCCGCCCATCCAGCATCACAACTCTGGACGGTTCTGTCTTAGATTATGTGGACAACTACAAATACCTAGGTGTCTGGTTAGACTGTAAACTCTTCTTCCAGACTCACATCAAACATCTCCAATCCAAAATTAAATCTACAATTGGCTTCCTATTTCGCAACAAAGCATCCTTCACTCATGCTGCCAAACATACCCTCGTAAAACTGACCATCCTACCAATCCTCAACTTCAGTGATGTCATTTACAAAATAGCCTCCAATACTCTACTCAACAAATTGGATGCAGTCTATCATAGTGCCATCCGTTTTGTCACCAAAGCCACATATACCACCCACCACTGCAACCTGTACGCTCTCGTTGTCTGGCCCTCGCTACACACTCGTTGCCAAACCCACTGGCTCCAGGTCATCTACAAGTCCCTGCTAGGTAAAGCCCCACCTTATCTCAGCTCGCTGGTCACCATAGCAGCACCCACCCATAGCACGCGCTCCAGCAGGTATATCTCACTGGTCACCCACAAAGCCAATTCCTCCTTTGGCCGACTTTCCTTCCAGTTCTATGCTGCCAATGACTGGAACGAACTACAAAAATCTCTGAAACTGGAAACACTTATCTCCCTCACCAGCTTTAAGCAGCAGCTGTCAGAGCAGCTCACAGACCCCTGCACCTGTATATAGCCCATCTGTAAATATCCCAACCAACTACCTCATCCCCTACCGTATTTATTTATTTATTTATCTTGCTCCTTTGCACCCCAGTTTTTCTACTTTGCACATTCATCTACTGCACATCTACCATTCCAGTGTTTAAATGCTATATTGTAATTACTTTGCCACCATGGCCTATTTATTGCCTTACCTTCCTTATCTTACCTCATTTGCACTCTTTGTTTATAGATTTGTTTTTCTACTGTATTATTGACTGTATGTTTGTTTTATTCCATGTGTAACTCTGTGTTGTTGTATTTGTCAAACTGCTTTGCTTTATCTTGGCCAGGTCGCAGTTGTCACGGTTTTCTGACACGACAGACCAAGATGCAGCGAGGTTTCCAGTGTACTTACTTTAACGTAACATAACTGGCAAACCAATAACCATATAAAGACCATAACCAGTAAACATAATCAATGACCCACAAAACCCCAGTGAAAAGCACAAACATATATATGGTTCCCAATTAGAGGTAACGACAATCAGCTGCCTCTAATTGGGAACCATCAACCCAACATAGAAATATATCACCTAGAACAAAAAACCCTCCTAAACAAAACACAAACTAAACACGCCAGCCTGCAAACCCAGGCCTGGATGTGACAGCAGTTGTAAATTAGAACTTGTTCTCAACTTGCCTACCTGGTTAAATAAAGGTGAAATAAAAAAAATTAAAAAAAATAAACTGTTCACACTCCTCTTGTTGGTGGGGAGAATTTTTCAGGTTTTAAGCTCATCTTTGATCTTATTCAAAAAATGTACAACAATATTTATGGCCTAAAAAAATGAAATAAAAAATCATTAGCTGACATGGGCTAGTTTATCTGGACATTTCTGACAAGTCATAAATAGCTCTTTAAAGGAACTGATGATGCACTACCCAATTTCAAAACTGCACTTTGTGCATTCTACTATTACAACTTTCAAGAGTAAGTTTAAAGCCGGACTGAGTACGGACCCCCGCGCCGACCCCTCGTGCCCCCAAACCCCCCCCCCCCAGGCCATGCGCCCCACAGTTTGGGAACCACTGCAGTAGAGTATAGTATAGTATAGTACAATTCACTACAATATACTGTACTCTCCTGTACTATACTCGGTTTCTTTACTGTACTGTACTACTGCATTGTGTTGGACTGTACTCTACTGTGCTCTACTCACTGTGCAGTACTCTGCGGTACTGTACTGTATTGTACTGTACTCTACTGGGCTATACTCACTGTACAGTACTGTACTGTACTTTGCTATCCAAACTTGTGAAACATGTCTATGATGGGTTCAGATTTGGTCCGGTCTGTCTGTGGAGGTTAACATCAAGGTTAACCAGACCAAATTTCAATGTGGACGTCCGATGTTGGATCGGTACTCAGTGGATGAGGATGCTGGTCAGAAGCATCATGCCCATAGGGGGCACGGGAGCATATGCCCCACTCAAATTCATCCAGTAAAACATTTTTTCTCTGTAATTGTCACGTCCAGTCCGGCGTGTTTAGTTTCGTTTTTGGTTACTAAGTCGTGCTGTAGGTCCACAACACACCCGGAGGGTTGTGGGGTCCTGTCTAGAAGCAACCCCTAGCCCCTACTCCTAGACACGTGTGAAGATCTGAGAGGATTTGGCAGGTGAAAGCAATACCACCAAAATTCCAACAAGCCTTTCAGAGGGTAAAGTGGAGCTTTCACAATGTCAACACCCATCAATCCCTCTCAGATTTTCACAAGTGTCTAGACTCTGGGAAGTAGGGGCTAGGGGTTGTTTCTGGACAGGCCATGTGTATTATGGTAGTGTAGTCAGTCTGGCAATGTTATAGGGTCTGTACAGTTAAACTTGATGTTCCTGTTTTTTATTATGATATTTCCACACACACACTATGTGATATATTAGTATCACAATATTTTTTCCTTGGCAAAAATGAAAACACTAATCAGACCGAACTCTTTGGTCCATTAAAAACATTTTGTATGTAAAATATTGTGTCCTATAGCTTCGAAAAAAATAAATAAATGTGACTCTGGATGACAACATAATGATGTTTATTTCCAACATTAGGGCTGTTTTCGTAAAGAAGTTAAATCCGCTAAGTGTTTTGTTTTCTTGCCACGGTACTAATGAGTATCGCGATACTGGTATCGTCCCTACTATGAGGTCAAAATAACACTCTGAAATTTTGAAAATGATAATGTCCCTTTTGTGTTTGTAAAAAAAAATGCCTGGAATTTCAGCCTGTTCAGGTGGGATGGAACTTTTGGCCCACATCATGACGTTACAATATGATCTGATTATAATAGACCAATAAATGTTCATCTGGGTAAGGGTGTGGGCTTTAGACCATCATATCAGCCAATCAGTGCTGTGTAAGTAAATATCTTCAAATTTGTTTCCTAACACCCACACAATCAGACTGAGCATTTCAAGGGCCAAAGGAGGCTCAGCAAAATAAATGATAAAAAATATATTTGAGTTATTTTCATTATATAAACACACACAGTGATTTGTTAGACATAGATTGATGATTTAAACAATGTAATTACAAAGACTGCATGGGGCTTTAATAGCTGTTAAATACTTGCTTCCTCTGTCCTTGGGAGAATCTCAATTGCATTTCCTTGATTCGTCGCATCATCTATCCTTGTCTCGTTCTCAAAACCCATTGGATGAAAATGTCAGAGGTCCTTCCTCTCACCTTCTTATCCAATGGGTTTTGAGAAGGAGGAGAGACCACGCGAGGAATCAAGGACATGCAATTGAGATTTTCGCCTTGTTTCACCTCCCTCTCAAAGCACATTGGGGGAGAGGAGGGAATGTTCCTCCCCTCAGGCTACAATGCACTTTCAAGGAGAGGCAAGGAGTGGAGGCAACAAAGAGAGGAAGCAATACTTTTCCGGCTAGTTTTCAGACACAGACTCTCTCTCTCACACGCACACACACACACACAATGCTTAAAGAGTTTACTGATTATTATGATTTCATTTTTGGTTATAATTATTGTAAATGATTTTGTTGACAGATTAAACTCAATGTATTATAAAAAGTATTAAAACATATAGAAATGCTGTTGTTTATCTTTTTAATTCTTCAGAAACGTTTAGCATGGCTATGCTATAAATGATAGAGAAGTTGACTAAAAGACCTGGCAACTAGGCATGACAAAGAAACATGTGGTGTTCATGTTTCTTGTGACATTTTCAATGACATGCACAGTGCCTTCGGAAAGTATTCAGACCCCTTGACTTATTCCACATTTTGGTAGGTTACAGCCTTATTCTAAAACTGATTAAATTGTAGTTTTTTTTCTAAATCAATCTACACACAATACCCCATAATGACAAAGCAAAAACTGGATTTTAGAAAGTAAAAAAACTGAAATATCACATTTACATAAGTATTCAGACCCTTTACTCAGTACTTTGTTGAAGCACCTTTGGCAGCAATTACAGCCTTGAGTCTTCTTGGGTATGATGCTACAAGGTTTGTGCACCTGTATTTGGGGAGTTTTTCCCATTATTCTCTGTAGATCCTCTCAAGCTCTGTCAGGTTGAATGGGAAGTGTTGCTACACAGCAATGTTCAGGTCTCTCCAGAGATGTCCGATCGGGTTCAAGTCTGGGCTCGGCTGGTCCACTTAAGGACACTCAGAGACTTGTCCCGAAGCCTCTCCTGTGTTGTCTTGGCTGTGTGCTTAGGGTTGTTGTCCTGGTGGAAGGTGACCTTTCGCCCCAGTCTGAGGTCCTGAGCGCTCTGGAGCAAGTTTTCATCAAGGATCTCTCTGTACTTTGCTCCGTTTATCATTGCCTCGATCCTGAGTAGTCTCCCGGTCCCTGAAAAACATCCCCACAGCATGATGCTACCACCACCATGCTTCACTGTAGGGATGGTGCCAGGTTTCCTCCAGATGTGACTCTTGGCATTCAGGCCAAAGAGTTCAATTTTGGTTTCATCAAACCAGGGAATCTTGTTTCTCATGGTCTGAGTCATTTAGGTGCCTTTTGGCAAACTCTAAGCGGTCAGTCATGTGCCTTTTACTGAGGAGTGGCTTCCGTCTGGCCACTCAACCAGAAAGGCCTGATTGGTGGAGTGCTGCAGAGATGGTTATCCTTCTGGAAGTTTCATTTAAGAATTATGGAGGTCACTCTGTTCTTGGGGACCTTCAATGCTGCAGAAATGTTTTGGTACCCTTTCCCAGATCTGTGCCTCGACACAATCCTGTCTCTGAGCCCTACGGAAAATTCCTTCGACCTCACGGCTTGGTTTTTGCTCTGACATGCACAGTCAACTGTGGGACCTTATATAGACAGGTATGTGCCTTTCCAAATCATGTTCAATCAATTGAATTTACCACAGGTGGGACTCCAATCAAGTTGTAGAAACATCTCAAGGATGATCAATGGAACCAGGATTTACCTGAGCAAACTTTCAAGTCTCATAGCAAAGGGTCTGAATATTTATGTATATAAGGTATTTCTGTTTTTCATTTGTAATACATTTGCAAACATTTCTAAAAACCTGTTTTCAGTTTGTCATTGTGGTGTATTGTGTGTAGATTGCTGAGGATTTACATTTTAAAAACGTAGTAACCTGGTATATTTATGTTTACCAATGGATGGCGGTATTGACTCAAGACGGGGGTTTGCTTTCCGCTGTCCGTAGCTGTTTCCTATGTCTGCCTAAAAGTGATTTACCTACTCAGGGAGCAGTGGGGCGCTTCACTACCCGGTGAAATGTGAGGCGCGAAATTCAAAATCCAAAAGTTGAATTATTAAACATTCATCAATATACAAGTGTTGCATAGTCATCAAAAGCTCTGATTCCTGGCAATATCACAGCGTTGTCAGATTTCAAAAAGGCTTTACGGCGAAAGCACAACATTTGATAGTTTGAGGATAGCCCCTCTCATATTTTATGCATTAGCATTAATCCATAACCAAAGTGGTTCTCAAAAAAACGCATAAAATTGCTAATATAAAATCCCTTACCTTTTGAAGAACTTCTGCTGAGGGCTTCCCAAGTGTCCAACGAAGACATCCAAAGGTTCTTTTGTTAGAAAAAGTTATTTATTATATCCATAAATCTCCGTTTGGTTGGCGCATTATGATCATAAAATCCACCGTTGAGTCGCCCATTGAACCGTGAAGAGAACACGTTCAAATTATACCTATACACTTTCTACAAACAAATCAAACAATTTTTTATGTATCCTTAGGTATCCTTTTGTGTATTTTTGCTGTAATATTTCAACCGGACGATAACGTGAACGATAGGAAAGAAAAATAAAGTGGTGCGCGTTCACAATCTCGCGCGCGTCAAACCTTGTTTACGAAAGTGGTCCTCTGGCTTCTTCCTGTGCCTATCCGTTCTGGTCACTCCTAGAATTCCCAGTCTTTGACTGTTGACTGTTGACATCTAGTGGAAGCCATAGGTACTGCAGTCTCAGTCCTACATAAGATTGTATGCAATAGGCACAATGGAGAAGATGGGCATTTACAAAAAAAACTGCAAATCCGGATGTATTTTCCTCGGGTTTTCGCCTGCTATATCAGTTCTGTTATACTCACATACATGATTTTAACACTCTTAGAAACTTCAGAGTGTTTCCTATCCAATAGTACTAATTATGTGCCTATCCTATGTTCTGGGCCTGAGTGGCAGGCATTTTACTTTGGGCATGCCAGACTCTCCAAAACCGTCACCTATGCAGCCGCTCCCTAAGAAGTTAAGAAAGCTTCAGGTAGCTTAAGCCAGGTGTATTAGAGAATGTTATTCTAAGTTACAATTAAATACTAAACCGTACTTACGTGTCATGAGTCATCAATCTAAGAAGCCTCTAAGGATACTACATATGAACTATTATAATCGCTTCCTCCCTAACCTCTCTACCCTCTTCGCTCGTCTGCATCAACTGTTAAGGAAGGATGTGATCTGGAAATGGTCAGAAAGACAGGAAGTTCCATCCGGGGATCTGGATCAATGCTTAAACGAGCAGGACAGGACATTGGAACATTCCCCAGAGTTGCAGTTGGACAAACCACCTGAGACCAACAATGCTCAAATCTATTTTAGAATAAGGCTGTAACATAACAAAATTTGAAAAAGTCAAGGGATCTGAATACTTTCCGAAGGCACTGTAGATGATTTGTTGTTGCTAGGTGGAGTTATGGTCTCATTGTGCCTACCTAGAATTGTATTCCTGTAACTACACAAGTAAAGCTGCAAGAAAATCAGTTGATAGATCAATAAGAGAGTTCCAAACCTCTCTGCCAATAATAGCCAGTTTTCCCCTCCCCACTCAGACCACTCACAGACAGAGCTAAATTCTTGCTTGAGAAATTGCTCTTTGCCAAGAAGCCATTTTTGTTTCTTTTTGACCATTTTAATTTAAAAAAAATCACAGTAAAGTAATTTATTGTTACCCAGACATTATTTGATATTGAGATAAAAACCAAATGGAGGATAGGTCTACTCTGCTCTGACAGAACATGGCTTTTCAATAAGACAGCTGCCTGCTGTTCTTGCTGCAGGGATACCAAAGTTCTGCTTTAGAGCCTATATTTATAATTCATGGAAAGTAATCTCGAAAGGATGAGCCCAAGAACTCTACTTGGAATAGGCAACATTAAAGAGGGATGAGCCTCCACTCTGAAAGCAGATTTGGGGGCTTTTTATAAGCTCAAATAATACCATATGTCAGGAAAGTTATGATTGGCCACAACTTTATCCAGATCTGTCCAAAAGAAAACCAGGCCCATAACAAGCTATGAAAACACAAAATGGATGATAACTGGGCCACAACTGGGCTTATTGGGTTTCAACTGGACAAGGGCTCTTAGCTGGTGCCAGTTGAGTTAATATTTTGGTCTGGACATGGACAAACCCATGTGGATCCAAAATGGGCCCTGGATCATTTTTTTGATTGGCTGTAAATGGGCGACCTGGTGTTATTTTTTCAGTAATAATGATTGGGACCATATTTGGTTAATCATTTGGGTCACAAACAGGAAAACCCATGTGGGCTATAACATGGGTCCCAATTGGGCCCTTTGATAAAGTCTGAAATGTTGCACTAGATCAGTAGCCTAAATACTTGATGTGTTCTTTTCACAGCTACCTATGAACAGGCCCAGATCAAACTTAAAAAGGCAGAGTAGACTTCTGATCTTCACACCCTCAGACATGGATGAAGATGAGTCAGGACCTGACAGTGGTAACACAGACACAGCAGCACTACCCAAGGCTGATATCCATTTGAATACTGTCCAGGATGTGGAGGCGATGGAGCAAAAGTTACTCAACACAGCTTTGTAGGTGCTATGAGTGGTTTTACTAAAAAACGTTCTTGTAGTGTTTTGTGAATGTTAGCAATCAAGTTTTCAACATGGTAACCACATGTGGGGCCAGCATATTACGACACAGGGCGAGACACAGATGCAGACACAGGAGGCAGATGGTTTGAGTCTCTATTTATTAGAATACAAGCGGCGGGCAATTGGCAGGTCGAGGACAGGCAGAAGTCCATTAACCAGGTCAGAGTCTGAAAGGTACAGGGGGGCAGGAAGGCTTGAGGTCAGGGCAGGCAGAACAGGTCAGAACGAGGAGGGCTAGAAAACAGAGACTAGGAAAAACAGGAGCAGGGAGAAACACGCTAGTAGGCTTAAGACAAACTGGCAACAGACATACCGAGAACACAGGTATAAATACACTGGGAATAAGGGGGAAGATGGCGACATATGGAGGGGGGTGGAGACAAGCACAAAGGCAAGTGAAACAGATCAGGGTGTGACACAGCATGGATGCTGAGGACAACTTTGTTGGTCCTTGTTGAGATTCATTCATGGGGCCGGTGGAACAACCCTTCATTAACCCATATGGGCCCCACATGGAAATGTTGGCTGGGTTGACTCCTACGTTTTGTGTTTGATTAAATCAAATATTATTTGTCACATGCGCCAAATACAACAGGTGTAGACCTTACAGTGAAATGCTTACTTACAGGCCCTTAACCAACAATGCTTTAAGAAGTTTTAAGAAATGTATTGTTAAGTAAAAAACAACTAAACAGCAGCAGTAAAATAACAACAGCGAGGCTATATAGAGGGAGTACCGGTACAGACTCAATGTGTGGGGGCACCGGTTAGTCGAGGTAATTGAGGTAGTATGTACATGTAGGTCGAGTTATTAAAGTGACTATGCATAGATAATACACGGAGAGTAGCAGCAGCGAAAAAGAGGGGTCTGGGTAACTCTTTGATTAGCTGTTCAGGTGTCTTATGGCTTGGGGGTAGAAGCTGTTAAACGTCTTACTCACATCGGCTACTGAGAGCGTGACCACATAGTCATCCAGAACAGCTGATGCTCTCATGCATGTTTCAGTTTTACTTGTCTCGAGGCGGGCATAGAAGTAATTTAGCTTGTCTGGAAGGCTTGTGTCACTAGGCACCTCTCGGATGTGCTTCCCTTTGTAGTCTGTAATAGTTTGCAAGCCCTGCCACATCCGACGAGCGTCGAAGCCGTTGTAGTACGATTCGATCCTGCATAGCAGGATTTCTTATAAGCTTCCTGGTTAGTCCAGCTCTTTGAAAGCGGCAGCTCTACACTTTAGCTTAGTGTGGAGGTTGCCTGTAATCCATGGCTTCTGGTTGGGGTATGTACGTACAGTCGCTGTGGGGATGATGTCATCAATGCACTTATTGATGAAGTCAGTGACTGATGTGGTGTACTCCTCAATGCCATCGGAAGAGTCCCGGGACATATTCCAGTCTGTGCTAGCAAAACAGTCCTGTATCTGCTTCATCTGACCACTTTTATTGACCGAGTCAATGGTGCTTCCTACTTTAATTTTTGCATGTAAGCAGGAATCAGGAGGATAGAATTATGGTCAGATTTGCCAAATGGAGGGCGATGGAGCTCTGTACATGTCTCTGTGTGTGGAGTAAAGGTGGTCCATAGTTTTTTTCCCTCTGGTTGCACATTTAACACACATGTTTTCTACCAAAGAGACTACAGTTTTTAATGTCCCGTGGGTAGGATATATGTGCTTTTAGTTCATCCAATTTATTATCCAGCAATTGTACTTTGCTTAATATTATGGATGGCAAAGGCAAATTTGCCACTCGTCAGGGGATCCTCACAAGGCACCATGATTTCTTTCCGCGATACCTCTTCCGTCTTTTTATCCTGCGAATGACGGGGATGAGGGCCTGTTCGGGTGTCTGGAGTAAATCCCTCTTGTCCGACTCATTAAAGAGAAATTATTCGTCCAGTTCAAGTTGAGTAATCGCTGTTCTGATTTCCAGAAGCTCTTTTCAGTTATAAGAGACGGTAGCAGCAACATTATGTACAAAATAAGTTTTAAAAAACAAAGGGCCCATAAAACTGCAGCCATCCCCTCCGGCTCCATCTTAGGATCTGTAAATACGAATGAAATTGTCAAATTACGAGCCTAGTTGGCAGTGGTTTAAAGTACTTAAGTAAAAGTACTTGAAAGTACTACTTAAGTAGTTTTTTGGGGTATCTGTACTTTACTATTTATATTTTGGACAACTTTTACTTCACTACATTCCAAAAGAAAAATGTACTTGTTACTCCTGACACCCAAAAGTACTTGTTATATTTTGAATGCTTAGCAGGACAGGAAAAATGCCTAATTCACATCACACACTTATCAAGTGAACATCCCTGGTCATCCCTACTGCCTCTGATCTGGCAGACTCACTAAACACATGCTTCGTTTGTAAATGATGTCTGAGTGTTGGAGCATGCGCCTGACTAATCGTAAATTTAAATATACAAGAAAATGATGCCGTCTGGTTTGCTTTATATAAGGAATTTAAATTATTTATACTTTTACTTTTGATACTTTAAGTATATTTTAGCAATTACATTTACTTTTGATACTTAATTAAGTATATTTTAAACCAAATACTTTTAGACTTTTACTCAAGTAGTATTTTACTGGGTGACTTTCACTTTTACTTGAGTCATTTTATATTTGTTATGGGGTTTCCAAAAATGGAGGATAGGTTTAATGGGATATAGCTGGTGATGACAAAAATGGAGTAGAGAGAGTCTCTGTAAGAAGGTGAAGGGAAATCCAGATAGGTATTCTTGTATGAAGAGGAGGAGGTGGCCGGAGGATGAACACTGGAACCAGGAAGATGAGGGAGACACTGGAAGGTAGAAGAAACAAGGTAGAATACGAAGGAACAGGGAGTGAGTCCTTTCTCAAACGAGACCAGACAAAGTGACTGTGTTGGGGGAGTGCCTATATGCTGACTGTGCTGATGATCCAATGACGTGCAGGTGTGGGTGATTAGAACTCAGGTGACAGTGATCTCTGTGATTGTGTGGTGGTGGAGCCTGGCTGATCCCTGACAATATTAAGGTATCTTTACTTTTACTCTATGACAATTGAGTACTTTTTCCACCCCTGCTAGTTGGTTTAGCCACGGAAAAAGTCAGAAACCTTCCCGTTAGCCATGATTGGCTGAGATAATGAGTGGGCTGGACATGCCGAGAGATGAGTTCGGATTGGTCTGCCATGTAGCATGCTTCTGTCTATAATATGAGCTGGTCAGTATGGTAATCCTTTCTAACACAGGTTTTTTGAAAGACATCACGTGGTAGAACTGCATAAGTGTTGCTCTTCACTTTCTGGAGGACCGAGTTTTGAAATCAGTGGAATTAGAGTATAACAGCTAAGGAGACTGAGAAATTCTGGCATTTGATTGCAAATATGCAGAACACACAGAAGGCTGTTGTATAAAACACCTGTCTCCAGATTACATCTTCAAACTAAGGGCAACCATGGCATCCGTGACAACGAGGGAGAAGCGTCCACGCATGTATACGGGTAAGAGAGTCTAGCTAGCTACATTTTCAGAGATTACAAGTTTCTAATTTTGTCAGAAAGTCGTTTTCATTTAAAGTTAAAGTGTACTGTTAACTAGCTAGCTAACATTAGCTGGCTGGCTAGCTAGCTAACGTTAAGTATATGATCTGTGTAGAAATATTATTCTTCATTAGAATGTTTGATGTCACTGTGACAACTGTCAATAGATGTAGCTGGTAAATTCGCTCTGGCTATCTACTCCGATTTCAGAGAACTGTCGTCTGAGTGTGCCAGAGCGCAGAATAACTAACAAATTTACGAATGCTCAACACCCATTGAGTATGGCCGGTGTCAGTAAACATTGCCAAAAAATATTTGTGCCTGCAGCACCGTTGCAGTCACCAATGCTCTGGATAAAATAAAAATAATCTAACCGGCTCAGTGAGTAAAATGGTCAGATTGAGCTGTTCTCTCATTTGTGTCTGGAAATAGCTATCAAGCTAGCCAACGTTAGCCAGTTAGCTTGGGTGCTTGACTGCCGTTGTGACGTCAGAACGCTCAGATCAACCCTACACCTCACCCGTAGTATAAGCCAGCCTTTAGTCTTGAAAACTTTGGTTGTTCAGTTAGTAGCCTCACATGTGAATCCTTAAAGAGATGGGTGGGGCTAAAGCTTAAGAGGGTGTGAACGATGCTGAGTGGGTGTAGACAAAGAAGAGCTCTCCAGTAGGTACCAAAACATTCAAGGGACATTTTTCTCAAAACTTTCAAACCAGAATTACTTTCCCATTGTTCCTCAACTGTAGTGTATGATATACAATTTTATCCAACGTAAAAAACACAATTTCAAATTTTGCTAGGTCTGAAATGTCATGAAATAAAAAAAATACTTTCTGAGCATTTCATCCTCAAAGCACCATATTTAACAGTATAATAGCCGGGCCTCAACGAGTACCAATAGCCACCAGTCTAATAAGTCAATTGAATTAGAAAAGACTGGCCTCATTGGACCCCCCTTCGTGCCAACGTCACTTGGTTGAGTTTGACAGTGTTAGGTAACTTTAGAATACAAAATGCACATTATTTAACCTCTCCAGACTCTCCAGGACGTTTGGAGAGTCTGGCGTGCGCAAAGTAAAATGCCTCCCACTCAGGCCCAGAAACTAGGATAGGAAACACTCTGAAGTTTCTAAAACCGTTAAAATAATGTCTGTGAGTATAACAGAACTGATATGGCAGGCGAAAACCCAAGGAATTTCTGTCCGGATTTTTTTGTTGTTGTGACATGCCCTCACTTTCAATGCCTGTCTATGGGATTCTCTGTAAAATAGGACCCAGATTGCAGTACCTATGGCTTCCACTAGATGTCAACAGTCTTTAGACAAGGTTTCATGCATTTATCATGGAAGAGAGTGGCAGGTAGCCTAGTGGTTAGAGCGTTGGATTTGTAACCGGAGGGTTGCAAGTTTGAATCCCCGAGCCCCTGAACAAGGCAATTAACCCACTGTTCCCCGGGCGCCGTGGATGTCAATTAAGGCAGCCCCCCGCACCTCTCTGATTCAGAGTGGTTGGGTTAAATGCGGAAGACACATTTCAGTTGAAGGCATTCGGTTGTACAACTGACTAATAATGGTGACTTTGAAGAAGAATGCAAGAGGAGTGAGGAAGTCACTTCAGTTTTTGGTGCGCGAGACCGTGAGCGCGTTCCTCTGTATTTTCCTTTTCTATCGTTTAGGATACTATCCGTGTGAAATATAATCGTTAATATAGATAAAAGGATACATAAGGATACATGATAAATGATGTTTGATTTGTTTGGGCAAAGTTGATAGGTATAATTTGAACGCTTTCTCTTCACTGTACAATGGGCGAGTAGACTGTGGATTTTCTGAACATAACGCGCCAACCAAACTGAGATTTATGTATATAAACAATGACTTTTTTCTAACATCTTGCTTGGACACTTCGGATTGCCCTCAGCAGAAGATCATCAAAGGTAAGCGATTTATTTGAGCTATTATATGTGTTTTGTGAGACCCGCGCTGGTTATGATATTATGCTAATGCATAAAATATGAGGTGCTATCCTCAAACAATCAAATGTTGTGCTTTCGCCGTAAAGCCTTTTTGAAATCTGACAACGCTGTGATATTGCCAAGAGTCTAAGCTTTTGAAGACTATGCAACACTTGTATATTGATGAATGTTTTATAATTCAACTTTTGGATTTTGAATTTGGCGCCTTACATTTCACCGGGTAGTGTCGGGAATGGGGCGCTAGCGCCCCAATGATCCTTAAGAGGTTTTAAAGAACATTAGAAAATGTTGGATCTATTTTAGCTGTTGTCCTTTGTCCTACCAGTCAACACAAATGTTGGATCTGATTTAGCTGTTATCCTTTGTCCTGACAGTCATCACAAATCTTCGTCATTTTCACTTGATTGCAACACTTCCCACAAAAAAGTTGCTTGCAGTTGAAACCGGTGTCATGGGTTCTGTTCCGAGTACATCTGCCCACCTTGCAATTTCTCCTCCCCATGAAAAAAATGATACAAGGACATTTATTTCAAAAGAACAGAATAGCATGTTTTGAGTTTTATTTATCTGTGCTTTGTAGCCAAGGAAATGGCTGCAACATGCCAATATATGGCTGCACCATGTCTAGCAGACATCACAGGCCCTGTCCTTCCACAGTCAACACACATATTTTACAGTAAGAATATAATGGAATATCCCAATGGCTATTGTTCATTGTCAACAGTAGCCTACTCACATGAGGATGGAACCATGGTTATTCTAGTTAAATGTTAAAAACAGAGACCATCCAAAAATATGTTTATTAGAAACCTTGGAATCTGCTCTTTCTGATAGGGTATAGCAATCAAAATGTCTGGCTTGCATGGACCTATTTTAGGATGATAGTGACCAAGTGCTATCTGGTAAACTCCTTGCTTATTTGTCAATGCACGCTGTCAATGCACTCTACGCAGGTCATCAGTCTCTTCATTCTCTATTCAACAATTGATAATATTGTCACCTATCAGACTATTGTCAATATAATCATTGGGCCACATTTATTATTATTATTTATATGTGTGAAATTCGTTTCAATATACTATAGGTGTAGTTTGGATGGGCCAGCTGGGCGGGCAACTGTTGTCTTACAGACAGAAAATACGCTGTCATCTTATTTTATTATTTACAGTCTTCTGGATCAATCAATACATTTTCTGACTGATTAGAATTAGCATTTGTTGTCCTGAGGTTTCTTATGACCTATTTTAGGTCATAAGTGCATTCATTTAGCAATTTATTATGGAATATTTATACAATTTAAATATGAACGATCAGAATGATGTTACGGTCATTCTAGTAGTTATAGAATTCCGGCGCTCTTGAGTGTTAAAAAATGTCCAATGACTTCTTCACCTTTTGGTGCTTGGGAACCGCTAATGATCCGATCTAATTTAAAGTGCTTAAATACATCCAGTAGTAGAACAAAAATACCCCATGCAGTCCAGGTCTATTATGTACTGTAGAATGATTACCTCCCAGTACTGCCAACACCCACACATATTAATGCACGCACACACACACCCTTCTAACCCCCCCACCCACCCACCCACCCAACACACACACACATTTCCAGTAAGCGTGCCAGGAGAGGCATCAATAAAAGTTTTTTATTTTCTTGTCTGGTCTATGAGAGCTACAACCAGCGAGTCAACGGGGGTATTTGATTTGAGCTGCAGTAACAGAGGTAATTGGGGTGTTGTGAGGAGTGGAGGAGAGCACAGTTGCAATTTCTGGAAAATTCACCTCTCTAATGAGGAGCATTAGCCCACTCACCACCCATCACAGAAGAGCTGCAAACTGACACATTCTCCCGCCACAGAGGAGCTGCAAACAGGTCTGTGACAAACAATGGAGTGGGGTAGGTGGGGGGGAAGGAGGATGAGCAGGTGTCTGCATGAAGTAATGATTTTTAGAGGGTTTCTGTCTAGTGGAAGGACCATAATCTTAACCACATTATTTTTGAGGTCATGTGGCCCTTTGAAAACAATGCTATGGTGTCTAATGAAGGTTAAAGACCCATATATGTACTGAATAAAAATATAAACCAACATGTAAAGTGTTAGTCCCGTGTTTTAATAAAAGATCCCCAAAATGTTCTATATGCACAAAAAGCTTATTTCTCTCAAATGTTGTGCACAAATTTCTACTTGGCCAAGATAATCAATCCACCTGAGAGGTGTGGCATATCAATAAGCTGATTAAACCGCATGATAATTAAACAGGTCCACCTTGTGCTGGGGACAATAAAAGGCCACTTTAAAATGGGCAGTTTTTTCACACAAAACAATGCCACAGATGTCTCTAGTTTTGATGGAGCAGGCAATTGGTATGCTGACTGTAAAAATGTCCACCAAAGCTGTTGCCAGAGAATTGAATGTCAATTTCTCTACCATAAGTTTTAGAGAATTTGCCGTTACGTCCAACCTGCCTCACAACCGCAGACAACGTGTAACCACAACAGCCCAGGACCTCCACATCCAGCTTCTTCACCTGCGGGATGATCTAAGATGAACTACGCCGACAGCTGATGAAAATGTGGGTTTGCACAACCATAGAGTTTCTGCACAAACTGTCAGAAACCGTCTCAGGGAAGCTCATCTGCGTGCTCGTCATCCTCACCAGGGTCTTGACCTGACTGCAGTTTGGGATCGTAACTGACTTCAGTGTGCAAATGTTCACCTTCGATGGCCACTGGCACGCTGGAGAAGTGTGCTCTTCACAGATGAATCCTGGTTTCAACTGTACCGGGCAAATGGCAGACAGCATGTATTACATAGTGTGAGCGAGCGGTTTGCTGATGTCAACGTTGTAAACAGAGTGCCCCATGGTGGCGGGTTATGTCATGGGCAGGAATAAGCTACGGACAACGAAAACAATTGCATTTTTTAGATAGCAATTTGAATGCACAGAGATACCTTGATGAGATCCTGAGGCCCATTGTCATGCCATTCATCCGCCGCAATCACCTCATGTTTCAGCATGATAATGCACGGCCCCATGTTGCAAGGATCTGTACACAATTCATGAACATTTTCCAGTTCTTCCTTTGCCTGCATACTCACCAGACATGTCACCCATTGAGCATGTTTGGAATGCTCTGGATCGACATGTACGACAGCGTGTTCCAGTTCCCACCAATATCCGGAAACTTCGTGTAGCCATTGAAGAAGATTGGGACAACATTCCACAGGCAACAATCAACACCCGAATCAACTCTATGTAAAGGAGATGTGTAGCACTGCATGAGGCAAAGTGGGGTCACACCAGATACCGACTGGTTTTCTGATCCAAACCCCTAAATTTTTTTAAAGGTATCTGTGACCAATAGATACCTCATATTTTTGTTCAGTGTAGTTTCATTGCATAAGCGTTGAATGTATAATGATGTCCATTATGTTCACGTTTCATGTCTAACCAATGGGGGTGACCACAGCTGAATTAGAAGCGACCACAGCTGAATAAGCAGCTGACTGCATCCTGACTCAGTTCAGCTCAGGTCAGTACTGTACATTGACCCCTACTGTGTAGATTAGAATAGTTAATACCAGACTGAAATGTTGTGCTTTGAAAACAATAGATGCAGATTCCAATTGGAAATTATAGCTACCATAGCTCCATTAAACATTGCAGTACATACATACATTGCAGTATGTGAATCCATAAGTGACAGTGCACTGTGTACAGTGCATTAGGAAAGTATTCAGACCCCTTGACTTTTTCCACATTTTGTTAGGTTACAGCTTTATTCTAAAATTGATTAAAATAGTTTTTTCCCCTCATCAATCTACACACAATACCCCATAATGACAAAGCAAAAATAGGTTTTTAGAACTTTTAGCTTATACATTAAAAAAAAGAAATATCACATTTACATAAGTATTCAGTTCCTTTACTCAGGACTTTGTTGAAGCATCTTTGGCAGCGATTACAGCCTTGAGTCTTCTTGGGTATGACGCTACAGGCTTGGCACACCTGTATTTGGGAATTTCTCCCATTCTTCTGTGCAGATCGTCTCAAACTCTGTCAGGTTGGATGGGGAGCGTTGGTGCACAGCTATTTTCAGGTCTCTCCAGAGATGTTCGATCGGGTTCAAGGATTTTCAGAGACTTGTCCCGAAGCCACTCCTGCGTTGTCTTGGCTGTGTGCTTAGGGTCGCTGTCCTGTTGGAAGGTGAACCTTCACCCCAGTCTGAGGTCCTAAGCGCTCTGGAGCAGGGTTTCATCAAGGATCTCTCTGTACTTTGCTCCGTTCATCTTTGCCTCAATCCTGACTAGTCTCCCAGCCCCTGCTGCGGAAAAACATCCCCACAGCATGATGCTGCCACCACCATGCTTCGCCGTAGGGATGGTGCCAGGTTTCCTACAGACGTGGCGCTTGGCATTCAGGCCAAAGAGTTCAATCTTGGTTTCATCAGACCAGAGAATCTTGTTTCTCATGGTCTGAGAGTCTTTCGGTTCCTTTTGGCAAACTCCAAATGGGCTTGATTGGAAATGTTGAGATTGGAAAGTGTTTACAGCAGGCTTTGATGAGATGAGAAAGCCATGCATTAAGAAGACCTCCTTCCAATACTAGACATAAATCCTTTGAAGCCGCATAATCATTTGCCTTACTGGTGTCATTAAAAAACAAAAAGAGATTAAACAGTGAAGGTCGGCCCCTTCGACTTGAGTAACAATTGAAGCATAAACATTACACCTGTCAGCTCGTTATGGAGGTTTCATTTCAGTCAGGGAATGAGGGAAGCCTGGATCGGGAGAAATGCGCAGGCAGCTAGCTGCCTTATACTGCCAGGGTTAATAGCTTGCCCTTCTGCATGTACTCCCTGTATTCATTTCTGCTCTGTGAACACACAGAAGCTGTCAGGAGTTACCAGTTCCATTACCCACTGAATCCTATACCAGGGGCGCACACTTGTTGATTAACACTGACATGAATTTCAGGAGAGAGGGAGGGAGGGATGGAGGGATAGATGAGTAGGCAAAGGCGGGGTTATCAAAGTACTAAAGGACTTGAAAAGGGTGCTTTCGAACGGATTAAATTAGTTCAGCATCTGCTTATCCACTATGCAACTTTCCTCACTACTATACTTGGGGTGGCAGGGTAGCCTAGTGGTTAGAGCGTTGGACTAGTAACCGAAAGGTTGCAAGTTCAATTCCCTGAGCTGACAAGGTAGAAATCTGTCGTTCTGCCCCTGAACAGACAGTTAACCTACTGTTCCTAGGCCGTCATTGAAAATAAGAATTTGTTCTTAACTGACTTGCCTAGTAAAAAAACGTGTTGTTTTCTAAGAATTAAGCATTTATTTTCTAGATTTCTGAGGGCCAGTTGATAACATTAGAAACCAGTAAATGCCGAAGGGAGGTAAAGTAATTGGGAGGTAAAGAAATTTGGCCTTCGATAGCGAGACATGGAAATCAATCAATTAAATGTTGAGTTGACTAATCATCTTCGTTCTTTAATCACTAGTTAGATGAGTTGCTTTCCCTGTCTTCCGCTGAGTCAAAGTCAAACTGATGTTTAGACTGTCTTTATTCACTTTAGAGCTAATTTACCAGATTTCCTGCAAGTGTACAAGTACTCTTTGTCAAGTCCGCTCAGCGGTTCCTTTGTCGCTTATTGTATTTGTCTTTGTGTCTCAAAGCTTTTTCCAAGATGAATAAATTATGAAACAAACTGAGTTTAACAAAAGTCACGTATTGTACAGTACTGAGTCATTCAGAGAGAGAGAGAGAGAGAGAGAGAGAGAGAGAGAGAGAGAGAGAGAGAGAGAGAGAGAGAGAGAGAGAGACTGAATCCTGCACTGCCAAATCTGTCAGCTATATTTTACAGGCTCAGGAACTGTTTGTGTTGATCACAATAGCACACCAGATAGCAAGGTGAGGTAAAACTGCAAGAATGAACAGCAAAGGGATAGTTCATGAGTCCTATAGATAGATAGGTTAGCTGACAACAGCACAAAAACGATGTAACAGAATCTCCAGTATCACTTGTAAATATTACTACACTGTACTGTCATGGTGCTACCTGTTCTAGTGAATGTGGCAATCACGAAAGAGAGTAAAGAGTTCCACTCAGATCTTATGTTTTGTTTTATATTCACAATAACTTTTTATATTCTTGTTTACCTCTTTTTCTCTCTGAGAGGTACACAGTTACCATGTGTTCATCCTGAAGGCAAGTCTCTTTTGTGTTGCTCTGATTGATGATGCTGGGATATCTCTTATAGCAGGAAGACAACTGACACATTTCTGCAATAATTTAGGTAAATTATAGCTTATTTTCCTCTTAATTTTTGTGTACAGGCAGGCACATGTGATTATGATGTGAAACTCAGCTACTCTGTCACAGGGCTGTGGGATCAGTGTCAGGATTCAGCAGGGCTGTAATTATAATGTTTATTGGGGGGGACACGTCTCTCTATTTCATTACTTTCAAATGTATTAAAAAGTGGAAAACTATAATGTAATATGAGTGTTACATAGGCTATATCACTGTCGATTGTGATAGTTTTAACGTCAATACGTCATTTTGAACCGGAAATGTAATTGTGGAAATAAATAATATTTTGCTAAAAAGTGTCAGCAATCGCATGGAGTGGAAACAAAGTTTTTTGGTTAAAATGGGCTGATTTGTGAGCGCTAATCAAACAACCATCACTAACGTTAGCTATCATAGCTAAGTTACCTGGAAAGTTAATTAGCCACACATTCACCCAGCGACCAACAATGGTGCTCACGGGCGAATTCAATTCAACGTTATGTCTTTATTACGTTATATTTGTCAGAAAGCCCACGTGAAGTCTGAGTAAAGTGTCAATCATTCATGTTGCGCAGCATGTGTAATTTATGTAGACAGTAGTAGCTTTCATTTATTGCATATTCGTATAGTATACTGTATAGCTGTACTTGCTTATGATAAATAGCATTATTAGTGTTTGTTTGATTAAAGTGCAAGCAGTTTTATTACAGTCAGCTTTCATTCACAGTGAGTGTCATCATGAGCAAGGAGAAGGGTGGTAATGACATTCGTAAATTTTTTGGGCAGCCTCAGAAAATAAGTAAAGTAAGTTGAGAGCAGTGAGAAAATGAGTACCAGTCAGATGATAGAAGTATACAGTAGTACAAGAGATGAGTCTTGATATAATAATCATTGCCATTCAGATCAGAAATGGTTAGTAATCCATTCCTGAACATCATGGCAAGAAATACCATTTGTTTACTGATAAATATTTATTTTACGTTCACTCTGGTGCATTCAGAGTAAAGAGAGAGAGGGAGAGAGAAAGCACGAGGATGCCATCAGGGCGGGGAGAGCAGGTGACATGGAGATGAGTGAGAAAAGGAGCAAAAATGGATGGTTAAGACCAAATAATCACAACAGTCTAATCCTAATATTAATTTAAACTGAGATATTCCTCTGGAGAAATTTTGTGCACATAAAGACATCCAGTGTCACAAATTAGCTCTGATGTCTCGGATTCAGGAGCCAAAACCTGTTAATGCGCAACTTTCACGTGAGCTTGAAAGACAGCAGCAACAAGCGAGTAGAAATCTTATGAAGATTGTTGGGCTTGTGAAGTATTTGGCGTGGCAAGGTCAGGCTTTTTGAGGCGTTGATAAGGAGAGTGGGAATTTCAGCCAGCTTCGAAAGTACAAGGCAGAGGGCGATGCAGAGCTGACCACCTGGCTGAAAGGTCACTTTGATTTCACCAGTCCCCAAATGCAAAACAAAATGTTGAAGCTGGTGGGCAATACAATCGTCAAAGAAATTGTGTCGGAAATAACATCAATGCCATTGTTCCTGTTCGCACGTATCATTGATGGCACCCAGGATATATCAGGAGTTGAGCAGGAGACAATATGTTTGCACTTTGTAGATGCAGATCTACAACCAAAGGAAGAATTTCAAAGGAAGAATTCCTGGGACTCTAAGAAGTGTCATCAACGACAGGGAAAAATATAGCCAAGATGGCATGTGATGTGATGTGATGCATCTAGACTTTCCTCTGTCCCAACTTCGAGGACAAACCTATGACGGTGCCTCAAACATGGCTGGACAATTGCAGGGGGTGCAAGTCATTTTAAGGAAAGAACAACCGCTGGCTATGTATTGTCTCTGTGGTCCACACTGCGTGAACTTAGCTACACAGGCTGCCTGTATAGCCTCTCCCCTAGTAAGAGATTCAATGGATCTGGTGCGTGAATTGGAGGACTTCTTTAATCAATCTGGCAAGTTCAAGGTGATTTTCCAGGAAATCGCAAAATCAAAGCATGGTTTAACCTCGTTGAAACCTCTGTCCCAACAGGTGGACTGTTCGCACCCCTGCCATCCGCTCAGTTCTCAGCCAGTATGAGTCAGTGCTGACAGCCCATGAAGAAATTACATCATGCAGCTCATCTGACACTTCAACTAAGGCTAATGGTCTTCATGGAACATTTTCTAAAAGGGAACACTGTGCTTGGCCTTGTAATGGCTGAAGACCTGATGGGGGATTTGGAGTGCCTGAACACCTCCCTGCAGCACAGACCATTTCAGGCATGTTGGACAAAAGAACGGAGGAGCACTTTGATGTCTTGTTCGCAACAGCAACTGCTATGGCAACAAAGTTGGACCTACAACCTATTCAGATGCCTCATATCTGCAAACCTACAAAGCGTTACACCGGTCAGGCTGCAGCCCATATCCATCCGGATGCCCAGTCTTTGTACAGAGCCCAATTCTACAACGCCTTGGACACAGTGAATACTCAATTCTAAGAGAGGTTTGATCAAGCTGGATTCCACAAGCTGCAGCAGCTTGAAAATGTGCTGCTACACGGAGACATGGACAAGGTGGTAGACAAGTATCCTGATTTGAATTCAAGACTACTGCAAGTGCAGCTGGCCATGTTTGGGGCTAATTACACATATCAAACAAGCTCAGATGTTGCTAGCATTATTTGGGAAATGGTGCCAGAGGTGAGAGATCTCTTCAGTCAGGTGGAAGCTTTAGTAAGGCTTCTGCTGGTCGTCCCTGCCTCCTCTGTAGAGGCTGAGAGGAGTTTTAGTGCCCTGAGGAAGCTTAAGACATGGCTTAGATCATTGATGAGTCAAACAAGGCTGAATAATGTGGCCATGTGTCACATGCACCAGGAGAAACTGGACAGACTGGACCTTGAAGGAATATGCCAGTCTTTTATCGGTGTCAACGAAAAGCGCAAAAAGGCCTTTGGATCATTTGTTTGAAGAATGGCAAGTCAAAACACATGTCATTGCCTGGAGAGGAGATGAGAGGATAGGATAGGAGAGCAGAGGAAAGGAGAAGAGATAACTGGAGACCAGGGGAGAGGAGAGGAGAAGAGATGACTGGAGAGGGGAGGAGAATATAGGACCAGAGGAGAGGAGGAGAGATGGCAGGAGAGGAGAAGATAGGACGAGAGCAGAGCAGAGCAAACGCCCCTGCTGCCCACACTTGTAAATAAAAACAACAATTTGGCCACAATATCTGGACTTGTCTTCATATAACAATACATAGAGTTGTGTTTACATGATTCTGGTTATGGTTGTACTTTATTAATCCCTAATCTCTGTCATTACATACAATGAAACAATAAAAGGTCAAAAGAAAACAGAGCAATGTAATACAATACACTATTAGACATTATTGTAAAAAATAAATAAAAAGTTAATTCCATGTGTTAGTGAATTTCTAAATATTTTAGAATGGCAGGAAATTCGTTTTCAAATAAAAATGTTTTTCTGGAGATTTGGTCCCCCCCAATGTTGACTCCATGGCTACGGCCTTGGGACTCAGGGCTGTAAATTTAAAAAACTGAAAAACACTGGTGTCTAGGTTTCACACGCGACAAATAAACATTTTAAAGGTAAGATGTAGATGTACTATTACTGTATGTAATGTGTGTCTTGATATATAGTTGCTATTATTTTTCTATTCAAAGGGGATTAAGGTAGTACCTATAAATATAAACTTGCCATAAAAAAGATGTATGGCCTGCATCCAATAAAAACTCTTGCTGAATGCATCCCCTCCCTCTCCGTCTTTTCCCAGTTAGCAGTGAAAACATCACTCATCTCAGACATCCCCGAGAGTGATTGAAACCCATCCAGCTAAAGCTGCTTCCTCATGGGCGGTGGTGTGTCCAGGGGGAGGCACAGGGTGGATACAGCTCCCCTAAAATCTGATGTGCCACCCCAGTGGCACCCCATACATTTTGAGATATGAAAGGTAGTCTCTGAATAGATATTGATAATTTGGACCAGGACACGCACCAACAGCAAGACTCAATCTCACCAGAGAAAGCATCCGAGCGAGCAAACGCCCCCTGTCTTAGTATGTGTAGACCATATTCCTTTTGGCCAGACAGCATCATATACATGGGCTATAGATACTAAGACAGAAGGGCGCTGTTTGCATCACTCTGATGCTTCCTCTTGTGAATGGAAGGAAAATGATGAAACACGGATAGACAAGAATGAGAAAACAAATGTACACTACCATTCAAAAGTTTGGGGTCATTTAGAAATGTCATTTTTTTTGGAAAAAAATGCATTTTCTTTTGTCCATTAAAATAACATCAACGTGATCAGAAATACAGTGTAGACATTGTTATTGTTGTAAATGACTATTGTAGCTGGAAACGGCAGATTGTTTATGGAATATCTACATAGATGTACAGAAGCCCATTATCAGCAACCGTCACTCCTGTGTTCCAATTGCAAGTTTTGTTAGCTAATCCAAGTTTATCATTTTAAAAGGCAAATTGATCATTAGAAAACCCTTTTGCAATTATGTTAGCACAACTGAAAACTGTTGTGCTGATTAAAGAAATAATATAACTGGCCTTCTTTATTGCTTATTTAACCAGAACAACTGTTTTCAGCTGTGCTAACATAATTGCAAAAGGGTTTTCTAATGAAAAATTTGCCTTTTAAAATTATAAACTTGGATTAGCTAACACAACTTGCCATTGGAACATAGGAGTGATGGTTTCTGATAATGGGCCTCTGTACGCCTATGTAGATATTCCATAGAAAATCAGCTGTTTCCAGCTACAATAGTCATTTACAACATTATTAATGTCTACATGGTATTTCTGATCAATTTGATGTTATTTTAATGGACAAAAAATGTGATTTTCTTTCAAAAACAAGGACATTTCTAAGTGACCCCAAACTTTTGAATGGTAGTGTATATTTTTTTTATTGTTACAATTTTGGGGGGAGCCAGGCTTTCCTTGGCAACCATGAATACATGCCACTTTGTAGGCTGAATGTCATTGCACTTCATTCAAATGGCGGGTGCAGAGTGAACTGTTCGGATGCTGGACTTTCTTTGGAGTAGACCAACTTGTGCAGGTAACTTACTTAAACTACTTTTAGAAATGATTTGTTTGACAATCAGATGAAAACATAACTGGTTGATTTCATGACACATTAAAAGGTAATACATTTTTGCAGTTAAATAACATGTCTTTACTATAAAGCCCATAAACCATTTTACTCCTGGGAGTCATGTAAAAGGATCAGTGATGCATATCTATGAGTAGAATTGTTGTGTTGTCTCTGGCCATCATAATGTCAACATGAGGAGGAAACATCCCAATGGGCACAGACGTAATTTCAACATCTAGTTTGATAAACACTTGGTTGAGTTGTAAACTAACGTGAATTCAACGTGAAATTAACAAAACAATTCACCATGTCATTGGAATTAGGTTAAAAAAATATATCCCTTAAGTTGTTGACCTTTTGCTAATCCAATTTTCCACGTTGATTCAACATCATCATATTCAGTTTCTTTGTTGAAATGACATGGAAACAATGTTGATTCAACCTGTTTTTTCCCAGTGGGATCCTTCTTCATTGTGCTCCATCACACACACATGCACGCAGCCCACGCGCACACACACACACTAAAAAGCAATTTATATGTCTGTGAATCATCCATGTAAACATCATAAAAACACGCATGAATAACATCCAATAACTCCTTAGAACACGCTACTAGACGTGCCGTCTGTTTGTCAATGGTGGATAAGCTACTGTATGTATAATTTATGAAGGGCTTCAGAGCTACAGCCCACTGATTTCACAGGGCCAGTCACACTTTACACTGTAATTAAGCAGGATAATTCGCAGGACTGTAGTGTGTTCAGGCAGTAGAATGTAATAGGGTCAGCTATGGGTTGACATTGTGTTCAAAAGGCCCTATATCCATAGCCTGTTTGTTCTATGACAGGCTGGGGCTAATGGTGAGGCCACGACACACCCGACAGCTAGCATCAATGTTAATTGTTGCAAAGTCAGCCGGTCACTGGCTACTGCCCCCCTCTCTTCTCATAAGGTACCATCACGGCATACATGTGTAAAGTATGTGTAAAGTAAAGTTGCATTAAGACACTGGCAAAACAAATCACAATGATGACAATAGAACAGGGGAGGGCATACAGAAATCACAGTCACATTGTTTGCATGGATGACAGTTAGTACCCCAATTTACGCTTTTTAACTTTTATTTTTAAAGTACTTAATGTGACATCACAGTTAATATCTTAAACCTAGTTAGAGTTGCAAAGCATTTTGCTAAACTCGCAATAACATCTGCTTACCATTGTTTATGTGACCAATAACATTTGATTTGAAAGCTACTGGTAATTTACCAAAGTTACCGGAAACTTTGGTAATTAACAGAAAATATATGGCAATCTATGGTAACTTTGGTATTTTATACTTGAATAACTTAAAAATATATATATTTATATGTATAGTATACATTTTTTATATAACGTTTCAAATCTCCATCACCCCCTGTCCTTAATAAGTATCAGGCTCCACTGACTGAAATGATGACAAATGGTCAGTCTCAGCATGCCGTCAAGTCCTGCAAATGTCCATTTGAGAAGTTTTGTCTTTGATGGTGGGTCATGTTTACATGCTGCTGTGTGGTTTGTTGCTAATGTTACTTTGCTACCTGCCAACTTTACGGTCTTGACTTTTTAATTACCATTTTATATATTTATTTTTTCCTCGCCCAACTTTTTTCATTCAACTTTTTCACCCCGGACGCTTAATCTGGACATGGTTCTACACGATCTCCACCAGCTGAAGGTAAGTAGTAACATTAACATTATGCCTTCAAATTGCAGTCTCTGTAATATACAGGAGAACGATCGCCTTATGGTGAGGATAGCTGTGCTTCAGACACAATCGTTAGTACAGATAGTGGCATAAATCTCCTTGCACAGTCTCCGCAGTCTGACAATTTTCTCATGGCTTCTGGAAGTAAATTCTGTAGGAATGCTTAACCGGTGTCGCTCATTCAGCCGACAGAAACTTTCAACCAGTTTTCCCCATTAAGCGACGAGTCGGAGTCAGAGCCTTCTCGAGTCGGAGCCTTCTCTGGTCTCTCCTCCATCCGTTGCGGGGTCTGAGACGCCGAAGCCTCCCACCATGAGCTCTGACAAATTGAAAACCCTAGTCATTGGCGACTCCATTACCCGCAGTATAAGACTTAAAAAGAATCATCCAGCGAACATACACTATTTACCAGGGGCCAGTTCTACCAACGTTAAGGCTAATCTGAAGATGGTGCTGGCTAAGGCTAAAACTGGCGAGTGAAGAGAGTATATATATTGTTATCCACATTGGCACCAACAATGTTAGGATGAAACAGTCAGAGGTCACAACATAGCTTCAGCGTGTAAATCAGCTAGAAAGATGTGTCGGCATTGAGTAATTGTCTCTGGCCCCCTCCCAGTTAGGGGGAGTGATGAGCTCTACAGCAGTCTCACAACTCAATCGCTGGTTGAAAACTGTTTTCTGCCCCTCTCAAAAGATAGAATTTGTAGATAATTGGCCCTCTTTCTGGGACACCCACAAACAGGACCAAGCCTGGCCTGTTGAGGAGTGACGGACTCCATCCTAGCTGGAGGGGTGCTCTCATCTTATCTATGAACATAGACAGGGCTCTAACTCCTCTAGCTCCACAGTCAGTAAAATGGTATAGAATCAGCTTTGTCCCCTCTGTTGAAGACGCTTGGACCTTCTTTTTTGATATTTTCAGTGGTATTGTTAACAAACACGCCCCCATAAAGAAAATGAGAATTAAAAATAGCTTCAGCCCATGGTTCGACCGTGATCTTGCAGAGTTACTCCACCTCAAGAATTGCATTTGGCGAAAGGCTCGGCGCACGCATATTCAGGCAGACTGGCTATCGTCCAGGTTATGAGAAGTAAGTGTACTCAGGCTATCCAGAAGGCCAAAGTTACTTTAAGGAGCAGTTATCTCTCTGTGGGTCTAACCCCAAGAAGTTCTAGAAAACGATTAAAGACCTGGAGGTTTATTCATCCTCCTCACAGCTGCCCATGTCCCTTAATGAAACAAAATTTAAATTAAATTATATAAATCACAAATAAGAGCCTTTTGACTCACCCATGCATCAATCTAAGTAACATAATCAAAATCCTTCAGTTTAAGCCAGATATGTCAGTTATCTTTTTTGAATGGGCTGCGTCTCAATCCACCGCATCCGCCTCTGTCAGCCTTCTGCATCTGTGGGGGAAGGTGGCTGAGCTACAGCAGTGTTTGTTAGACCATGAGAGTACCGAAAGTTGTCTTCTCACGAAAACATCTGTACCATCCGAACATTGGCCTACAAACAAATATGACCACTATGGAAAATATGAGACTCTCACAAACATGATGGTTTTCTCTCCGTTTGGCTCTACGAACCCGGCAAGTGTTACATGACTTGTCTGAAGTCGATGTGCCAACTTCTGTCTGTAGCGTCCGAAACCTTTGAGCTACAAATGGGAGTATGGAGGTAGTTTTCTGCCTCAAAAAATATAGAGTTTTTTTGAGGACACCAGACCAAAGGACACATTTCCTGCAGTCTAAAGTCCATTGATCATGTTTCTTGGCCCAAGCATGTCTCTTCTTATTATTGGTGTCCTTTAGTAGTGGTTTCTTTGCAGCAATTTGACCATGAAGGCCTGATTCACACAGTCTCCTCTGAACAGTTGATGTTGAGATGTGTCTGTTACTTGAACTCTGTGAAGCGTTTATTTGGGCTGCAATTTCTGAGGCCAGTAACTCCAATGAACTGATCCTCTGCAGCAGAGGTAACACTGGGTCTTCCTTTCCTGTGGTGGTCCTCATGAGAAACAGTTTCATCATAGCGCTTGATGGTTTCTGCAACTGTACTTTAAGAAACTTTCAAAGTTCTTGAAATGTTCCGTATTGACTGACCTTCATGTCTTAACTTCTTATGGAGCGGCTGCATAGGTGACGGTTTTGGAGAGTCTGGCGTGCCCAAAGTAAAATGCATGCCACTCAGGCCCAGAAAATAGGATATGCACAGAATTAGTACTATTGGATAGGAAACACTCTGAAGTTTCTAAGAGTGTTAAAATAATGTATGTGAGTATAACAGAATTGATATAGCAGGCGAAAACCAGAGGAAAATCCATCCGGATTTGCAGTTTAAAAAGTTCAATTACAAATATTTAGGTAATATTGAATCGTTAGGTTCTAAGTGCGAGAGGAATAGCCAATCATATTGCAGAGGAGGCAGAGTGCATGTTAAGCTTTCCTGAGTAACTGGGCCTGCTGGGAGCATATGTGGCCACATTATTATAGGACGGCTTGGGAGAATGATGATCAGCAACAGACAGCCCATCTCAGTGTCAGAACTTAAAATACAGCCAGACTGGCCTGCTGTTCTGATTGGATAGAGCATATCTGTAGTTCTCTGTCCACTCTCTTCACTTCATTCACCCAATTACTCCTCCTTGCATGTTTCAGTCTTATCATTTAGATTGCTGCTTCCTCCTGTTAGCCTGCTACTATGATCAATCAAATGGCAAGGACGTTTGCTGTCAAGCTATCAATGTGCATAGTATCTAACAAGCGAGGCCAAGGGAAAAAAAGATGAAACGTCGATGGAGTGACAGCAAACTCGTCTGCCTGCTGCTAGATGAGGACACAGACACACACCCCTGCGCGTGCTGGTCCTAATCTACAGCTTTTTTTTTTTAAAATCTATAAGCGGCAGGGAGATAGGTATTTTGCCAACATCTAGCATACTTAGACATATTAAAACACTTCCGTATTTGTGTTCATGTACATATAGAAAGGGGACAGTGTTTGCAGAGAGAGAGAGAGAGCAGCCACAGTCTGACCAGTCTTACCTGGGGCTTGTTACCCTGGAGCTTGTTACCCCAAAATGTCATACTTCAAAATGTTTTCTTCATAACAATGCCTCAGCTTAGGTAGCCTATATAGCTTAAAACTTGGTTTACCATATATTATTTAGATTACATTGAACCATGACCATAACTCATGTCCCACCAAGACCCAGACCATACAGTTCATAAAGTATATGGTCCTCTCAACTTTGATTTACCCACCATGTTGTTTTACAATTAAGATGGTCAGGAACGCTTGTGTGCTTAATGGAGCGGTACAGCGATCAGACCATGTTACTATGCCAGGCAGAACATGCCAGTAATAGAGAGAGGAAGCTAAACAGGCATGACAGTGATGAGAACTAGACGAGAACGGATGGATCACAGCTGTCATCCTACCGATTAGTCTTGAAGCCTTGTTGTTGACAAAATAGATGTTTAACTGTAACTGTACTGGATGTATTTATGCTACATTGTGACAGTGACTCAAACACAAGCTGGCAGTGAGATGAGCATTAACAGGGAAGTGTTTGCGGTTCTGAAAATAAAATGTTGTTTAAAGGGTGTGTGGTGAACTGTAATGCAAAAAGTTCACAGCCGCACTCAGACATATGCTGTAGAAATGCAATGCAAAGCATTCAGAAAGTGATATTAGTCTTGAACTGGTTTATAATGATCATGCAAATGTCATGGTTATAATAACTAGCTGATAAGGTGTCATGGATCGCACCTCAGTGGCTCTCTCCGATCACCGAAGGACACCATCACGAGTATTGACTACACTTCCCATCTGCCCCGTACCTAGGTCTAATTAGCTGCACAGCTGTATCCACTTCTCTCCCCTATATATTCCTTCTCCAGTCCCCTATGCTTTGCGAAGTCTTGCACTGCCCCGGCTAGTCATTTCTGAGCACTCTTTTGATCGATTGACTGTTTCCCTGTTTTTGACCTCGGACTGTGTTTTGATTCCTGTTTACCCGTCTGCCGCCTGCCCCGACCCACGCCTGGTACCGACTCTGTTTCTGGATCCCCTTTGACACCCTTTACNCTGTTCTCTGAGTTTTGCCTGTCTGACCTACCTTTATTAAAGTGAACTGCTTATGGATCCGAACGTCTCTGGCTCTTTGTTACATAAGGGCATTATTCTACCAAAGTAATTACTCGAACCATCGCCTCAGAGGTCCTGAGCGATCTGGAGCAGGTTTTCATCAAGGATCTCTCTGTACTTTTCTCAGCTGAAAAAAATCCATACAGCATGATGCTGTCACCACCATGCTTCACCGTAAGGATGGTGCCAGATTTCCTCCAGACGTGACGCTTGGCATTCAGGCCAATCTTGGTTTCATCAGAACAGAACTTGTTTCTCATGGTCAGAGTCCTTTAGTTGCCTATTGGCAAACTCCAAGTGGGCTGTCATGTGCCTTTTACTGAGGAGTGGCTTCTGTCTGGTCACTCTACCATGAAGGCCTGATTGGTGGAATGCTGCAGAGATGGTTGTCCTTCTGGAAGGTTCTCCCATATCCACAGAAAAATTCTACTGCTATGTCAGAGTGACCGTTGGGTTCTTGATCTTGATCACCTCCCTGACTCAGTTTGGCCGGGCGGCAGCTCTAAGAAGAGTCTTTAAAAATGATGGAGGCCACTGTTCTTGGTGACCTTCAATGCTGCAGAGATTTTTTTGTACCCTTCCAAGAGATGTGCCTCGACACAATCCTGTCTCAGAGCTCCATGGACAATTCCTTCGACCTCATGGCTTGTTTTTTTTGCTCTGACATGCACTGTCAACTGTGGGACCTTATATAGACAGGTGTGTGCCTTTACAAATCATGTGCAATCAATTTAATTTATCACAGGTGGACTCCAACCATGTTTTAGAAAAATGTCAAGGATGATCAATGGAAACAGGATGCACCTGAGCTGAATTTCGAGTCTTCGGTCGGAATACTCATGTAAATAAGGTATCTATTTTTTATTTTTTTATACCATTGCAAAGATTTCTAAAAACCTGTTTTGGCTTTGTCATTATGGGGTGTATTGTGTGTAGATTGATGAGGGAAAAATAACATTTAATCAATTTTAGAATATGGCTGTAACTGTGGAAAAAGGGAAGGGGTCTGAATACTTTCCGAATACACTGTATACTCAGAAAAGAGTTGAAACCACTCCCCCTCCTTTACAGCCACTGATTACCAAAAACATAACAGTCACAAATTGCCCTGCCACTCAATCCTGGTTAATGTGTTTAAAATCATCTGCAAGTTATGAGCATTCAGAAGACTAGTTAGGGAGCGGCAGCAGTGTTCGGAGTTTTGGAGAGTCTGGCATGCCCAAAGTAAAATTCCTGATACTCAGGCCCAGAAGCTAGGATATGCACATAATTATTAATATTGGATAGAAGACACTCTGAAGTTTCTAAAACTGTTAAAATAATGTCTGTGAGTATAACAGAACTGATATGGCAGGCGAAAACCCGAGGAAAATCCATCCGAGAAAATGTGATTCTGTGAGCTGACTCATTTTCCAATGAGTTGCTATAGGAAGTGCTTAAATCCAGCTCCCAGGTTGCAGTACCTATGGCTTTCACTAGATGTCAACAGTCTTTAGACAAGGTTTCATGTGTTTACCTTCAAAAATAGGGGAGTAGAAGAAGTTTATCCAAGGAGGGTGAGGAAGTAACTTCTGTCTGTGGTGCGCGGGACCGGGAGCGTGCGCCTCGGTTTTTTCCTTTACTATCGCCCAAGATATTACCCGTGTCAAATATAATTGTTAAAATACATAATAGTGTACATAAGGATCGATTAGAAATGTTGTTTGATTTGTTTGGACAAAGTTGATAGGTATATTTTTTGTCTTGTATAATGGACGAGTGGACGGTGGATTTTCTGAACAAAACGCGCCAACCAAATGGGGCTTTATGGATATAAAGAGGGACTTTTTCGAACAAAAGGAACATTGATTGTCTTGCTTGGACACTTCAGATTACCATCAGCAGAAGATCTTCAAAGGCAAGCGATTTATTTTAGCTCTTTTTATGTGTTTTGTGACACCCACGCTGGTTTTATTATTATGCTAATGGAGGAAGTACACATGGCGCTGTCCTCAGACAATCAAATATTATGCTTTCACCGTAAAGACTTTTTGAAATCTGACAACGCTGTGAGATTGCCAAGATTCTAAGCTTTTGAAGAGCGTGCAACACTTGTATTTTCATGAATGTTTTATATTACTATATTTGTAATTTGAATTTGCCGCTCTACATTTTTCCGGATGTTGTCAAGGATGGGGCACAATTTTTTTGCATTACAACCTGTAATTTAAATGGATTTTTATTTGGATTTCATGTCATGGACATACATAAAGTAGTCAAAATTGGTGAAGTGAAATTAAAAAAATTACTTGTTTCAAAAAATTCGAAAAAATAAAAAACGTAAAAGTGGTGTGTGCATATGTATTCACCCCCTTTTCTATGAAGCCCCTAAATTCGATTTGGTGCAACCAATTACCTTCAGAAATTACATAATAGGTTAAATAAAGTCCACCTGTGTGCAATCTAAGTGTCACATGATCTCAGTATATATACACCTGTTCTGAAAGGCCCCAGAGTCTGCAACACCACTAAGCAAGGGGCACCACCAAGCAAGCGGCACTATGAAAACCAAGGAGCTCTCCAAACAAGTCAGGGACAAAGTTGTGGAGAATTACAGATCAGGGTTGGGTTATAAAAAAATATCAGATAATTTGAACATCCCATTGAGCACCATTAAATCCATTATTAAAAAATGGAAAGAATATGGCACCACAACAAACCTTCCAAAAGAGAGAGCCGCCCCAAAAAATCTCGGACCAGGCAAGGTGGGCATTAATCAGAGAGGCAACAAAGAGACCAAAGATAACCCTGTAGGAGCTGCAAAGCTCCACAGCGGAGATTTGAGTATCTGTCCATAGGACCACTTTAAGCCGTACACTCCACAGAGCTAGGCTTTACGGAAGAGTGTCCAGAAAAAATCCATTGCTTAAAGAAAACAATAAGCAAACATGTTTGGTGTTCGCCAAAAGGCATGTGGTGGACTCCCCAAACATATCGAAGAAGGTACTTTGGTCAGATGAGACTGAAATTTAGCTTTTTGGCCATCAAGGAAAAGGCTATGTCTGGTGCAAACCCAACTGCTCTCATCACACCGAGAACACCATCCACACAGTGATGAGTGGTGGCAGCATCATGCTGTGGGGATGTTTTTCATCAGGCAGGGACTGGGAAACTGGGCAGAATTCAAGGAATGATGGATGTCGCTAAATACAAGGAAATTCTTGAGGGAAACCTGTTTCAGTCTTCCAGAGATTTGAGACTGGGACGGAGGTTCACTTTCCAGCAGGACAATGACCCTAAGCATACTGCTAAAGCAACACTTGAGTGGTTTAAGGGGAAACATTTAAATGTCTTGGAATGGCTTAGTCAAAGCCCAGACCTCAATCCAATTGAGAATCTGTGGTTTGACTTAAAGATTGCTGTACACCAGCGGAACCCATCCAAATTGAAGGAGAAGGAGCAGTTTTGCCTTGAAGAATGGGAAAAATAAGAAAAATGCCAAGGGGGGGTGAATATTTCGCAAGCCACTGTATCAATATTGCGTATAAACTATTCTAAAATACTACTTATGAATGGAATTTAGAATGTTGGTATGTATATAAAAAGTGTGATTTATCAAACAATCCCACGAGCATCATATGGACACCGGTAGAAAATAAGCATTGATAAATACCAATTGTTCTTAGCCCCAGTGCTTGTGCAATACATGTTCAAAATCATCTCTTTAAAGCCAAAAAAAACTATTTATAAATACGCTTTTTCGAAACTGAAATAGAGGTGCTTGTGTCAGAGATTGAGTACAACAAAAATGTTTGATTTGGCTCGCTCAGTTGTGGCTTGACCAGTAAAAATAAAAACATAGCCACAAAATGTTGACAATTCAATTTGCTTTAGCAATCGCAAATATACTTCAAATAAGTAGGTAACACTCACCAATAAGCCATCCATCCTCAACAGCTCCCTCCTGTAGGCCAACATTGATGTTCTGCAGAATGAACGAGTTGTGTGTTTCACCTTGCCACCACATTCAGCAGCGTCTTTTGCGCATCACACATCTCCTGCACATGAAGTGCGGATACCTTTTCTGTTCACATATTTCATGTCAATGTGGGTGCCGTCTATTGCTCCATTTTATATTTGGGAACCCATTCATGGCATAATGGCAAAGAAACCCCAATTGACTTCAAACTGTTGTGTGATGGTGTATGGAAATTGTGTGATACTGTTCGTTTTGCTGATGATTGCATTCAAAGCACTAGCTCATCGAGGGCTGTGAGAAACAATATCTGATGAGCCAATCTGTACCTTCTGCCAAAAAAAGTTACACCTGTCTTTTAAAACGCACTCTCTGCGAAATGCACCATGTGCCAAATATTCCAACAGAGCAAGATCAGCCATCTGTCATTTGATTTCCCATGATATGTCTTTTATAGTATTTCAACAATGGTTTCACTTTCAGCTCATGCCTCTAATTTAACAAATTACTGTACTTTATATGGATTATTATCATTACAAATGCACTGAATTCACAATGGAAATACAATGAAATCACAATTTCACACATTTTTATCATATATTTTCAAAACAAAATTGTATGTGTCTGTTAAACCGCCCCTAAACAGCATTCAGCTCAATTTAAACCAGTTCCTCAGAGGCGGCCACGGTCAAGATTGTGAGGGCGGCTGGTATTATATGCCCACTGTCTGCCCTCTGCTAAGTGATGCAGAAACCGAGTTGGAGAGGCCAATTAATGTGATGTCAATGTGTACACAATTCAATGAGTAAGGAGGAGATTTTAGCATCTTGTTAGTGGGTTCCAGGAAGTATGCACACTTGTCATAAAACATAATTGCCACCTTGAGGCGCTATGGGCCCTGGTCAAAAGTAGTGCACTAAATATGGAGTAGGGTATCATTTGGGATGTAGCCAGTGATTGGAAGCCTTTCAAATTTATTTGGATTTCATGCTGCTTTGCCGCAGTGCATTGCTGCTTTGCTTTGCTTCCTTATTTTTCTTCAAATTAGCAGGGAAGGAGGAATGAATCTGCAAGGAATGCACTCAGCAGCTGAAATACATATGCAATATGATTATAGAGAGAAGGAGAAATATTCACATTTTTGCTCTCCAAGAGTTTTACCTTGTCTTTGACCCAATTCCAAGGCGTTCAGTGCTTCCATTGCAGTTTGCAAGACACCTTTTGAAAAATCTCTGTTGTCTAATTTATGGCGAGTGTTTATAAAGGTCTTCACAGTTCCAACAAACCCATAATTCTGAGATCCGACCCGGGACCGAGTGGGTATGGGTGCTAAATTCTGACTTTTGTCTTGGATCTGTGTGGGTCTGATATAATTGCTTCAGGTCTTGGGTATGTGCAATTCAAATTGATTTACCAACTGGACCCGTACTCTGTTAATTTTAATGTGTGAGGTGATGAGACCTGCATTAGCTTGTTATCTCTGTCAGCCAACTGCAAATGAATTAAACTGATAGCTTATGTCCAGCTCAAACTGGTTCTAGCAATTCCCCTCACACGCGACTGCTGCTGAGGAGAGAGAAGGTGAGCGAGTGAAAGGAACCTTGGCCTATGCTACTGTTAATTGCAAAGATGGAGGTATTTTTCATTGAAGTAAAATGAAAGTTAGAGGAGAATGAGTGTAGTGAAAAGAAGGCAAGAAGGGGAATGTCCTCAGTGGGGACAAGTTTTAATATTGAAGTGGACGAAGATGAGAAAAATGTTGGAGAGGCCAAACGGGCAATGTGCAACTTGCTATTCAGGTTTTCTAACTTTAAATTATTTATTATATTATTTATTATATTTTTTTTATCGTTATTATTATTGTATATCAATTATTATTATTATTATTATTGTAGGCCTATTTAAGAATCTAAACCAGTTCTTTAAATATGAAGAAAGAAAAAAAGTTTCATTTTGTTGAGACATTTTCTTTGGCTAAATTGTTGTGTTTGCCGCACTATAATTGTGCCGCACTATAATTGAATTACCTTTTTTATTTTGTGCTCCATATTTAGTTTAAGACACCTTTAAAAGTAGGTATGTTGTAAAATAAATATCATTAGCCTATTGCTATCCATTTTTGGGTAGGCCTAGCCTGTTCAAAACTTTTGTGAAGTGGTAAACCAGTTATTTAAATATGAAACAAGTGTTTTGTTTCATTCTGCTGAGTCATTTTCTTTGGCAAAATTTAAGTTCCAACTGTTATGTTGTGTTTGCCGCAATATAATTACCGGTATGCCTACCATAGAAGATGGCGCCAGAGGGGATGGCTGCAGTTTTAACCAACTGTGCTATTTTGTTAGTTTTTTCGCATTGTTTGTAACTTATTTGGTACATAATGTTTCTGCTACCGTCTCTTACGACCAAAAAGAGCTTCTCGACATCAGAACAGTGATTACGCACCTTGAACTGGACAAATCATTTTTCTTTAATGAGTCGGACGAGAGGGATTTATTCCAGACACCTGAACAGGCCCTCTTCCCCGTCATTCGCAGGAGAAAGAGACAGAAGTATCGCAAAAGGAGATCGGGGTGCCTTGTGAGGACCCAGCGACGAGTGGCTAATCTGCCTTTGCCATCGGTACTATTAGCCAACGTCCAATTGCTGGATAATAAAGTGGACGAACTACAAGCACATATATCCTACCAACAGGACATTAAAAACTGTAATATCTTATGATTCAACGAGTCGTGGCTGAACGACGATATGAATAACATGCAGCTGGCGGGTTATACACTGTATCGGCAGGATAGAGCAGCAGCCTCTGGTAAGACAAGGGGTGATGGTCTCTGTATATTTGTAAACATCAGCTGGTGCACGATATCTAAGGAAGTCTAGAGGTTTTGCTCGCCTGAGTATCTCATGATAAGCTGTAGACCACACTATCTACCTAGAGAGTTTTCATCTATATTCTTCATAGCTGTCTATTTACCACCACAAAATGATGCTGGCGCTAAAACCACACTCAATGAGCTGTATACGGCCATAAGCAAACAGGAAAACGCTCATCCAGAGGCGGCGCTCCTAGTGGCCGGGGACTTTACTGCAGGGAAACATAAATCCGTTTTACCTAATTTCTACTAGCATGTTAAATGCAGCCAGAGGGAAAAAAACTCTAAACCACCTTTACTCCACACACAGAGATGCATACAAAGCTCTCCCTCTCCCTCCATTTGGCAAATCTGACCATAATTATATCCTCTTGATTCATGCTTACAAGCAAAACATTTAAAGCAGGAGCATCAGTGACTCGGTCAATAAAAAAGTGGTCAGATGAAGCAGATGCTAAGCACAGACTGGAATAAGTTCCGGGATTCTTCCGATGGCATTGAGGAGTACACCACATTAGTCACTGGCTTCATCAATAACTACATTGATGACGTCATCCCCACTGTGACTGTACATACATACCCCAACCAGAAGCCATAGATTACAGGCAACATCCGCACTGAGCTAAAGGGCAGAGCTGCCACTTGCAGGGAGCGGGACTCTAACCCGGAAGCTTATAAGAAATCCCTCTATGTCCTTCGACGAACCATCAAACAGGCAAAGAGTCAATACAGGACTAAGATCTAAACTATTACTGACTACAAAGGGAAGCACAGCCGAGGGCTGCCCAGTGACACAAGCCTACCAGACGAGCTAAATTACTTGTATGCTGGCTTCGAGGCAAGTAACACTGAAACATGCATGAGAGAATCAGCTGTTCCGGATGACTGTGTGATCACGCTCTCCACAGCCGATGTGAGTAAGACCTTTAAACAGGTCAACGTCGACAAGGCTGCAGTGCCAGACGAATTACCAGGACGTGTACTCCGAGCATGCGCTGACCAACTAGCAAGTGTCTTCACTGACATTTTCAACCTCTCCCTGTCCGAGTCTGTAATACCAACATGTTTCAAGCAGACCACTATAGTCCCTGTGCCCAAGAACATTAAGGTAACCTGCCTAAATGACTACCGACCTGTAGCACTCACATCTGTAGCCATGAAGTGCTTTGAAAGGCTGGTCACGGCTCACATCAACACCACTATCCCAGAAACCCTAAACCCACTCCAATTTGCATACTGCCCCAACAGATCCACAGGTGATGCAATCTCTATTGCACTCCACACTGCCCTTTCACACCTGGACAAAAGGAATACCTATGGGAGAATGCTATTCATTGACATCAGCTCAGCGTTCAACACCTTAGTGCCCTCAAAGCTCATCACTAAGCTAAGGACCGTTGGACTAAACACCTCCCTCTGCAACTGGATCCTGGACTTCCTGAAGGGCGGCCCACTCGTGGTAAGGGTAGGTAACAACACATCCGTCACGCTGATCCTCAACACGGGGGCCCCTCAGGGGTGCGTGCTCAGTCCTCTCCTGTACTCCCTGTTCACTCATGACTGCACGGTCAGGCATGACTCCAACACCATCATTAAGTTTGCTGATGACACAGCATTGGTAGGCCTGATCGCCGACAACAACGAGACAGCATATAGGGAGGAGACAGAGACCTGGCCATGTGGTGCCAGGACAACCGCTCCCTCAACATGATCAAGACAAAGGAGATGATTGTGGACTACAGGAAAAGGAGGAGCGACCACGCCCCATTCTCATCGACGGAGCTGTAGTGGAGCACGTTGAGAGCTTCAACTTCCTTGGTGTCCACATCACCAACAAACTAACATGGTCCAAGCACACCAAGACAGTCGTGACTATTCCCCCTCAGGAGACTGAAAAAATCCTCAAAAGGTTCTTCAGCTGCACCATCGAGAGCATCCTGATGGGTTACATCACTGCCTGGTATGGCAACTGCTCGGCCTCCGACCTTAAGGCACTACAGACGGTAGTGCGTACGGCCCTATTTTTTTCTTAAAACCGCATTGTTGGTTAAGGGCTTGTAAGTAAGCATTTCACTGTAAGGTCTACACCTGTTGTATTTGGCGCATGTGACAAATAACATTTGATTTGATTTGATTTATAGGGCTGCTGGTGCTCAAATCATGAATAGGAAAAACCAAAGAGGGCAAAAAATGCTCCAATATAATGACCTGTTCTTATTTTCCCCATAAACAATGACTTGACTTAATTTTGATAGTACCCTAATAATTATTAACAAACTTTTGAGAAGGTTTGGAGTGGCTATTATTTGGCTTAGCTACTACAGGCCTATTATAGCAGTTCGCACCGGAGCTCCAACTGACTCCGACAGTTGAACTTGAGGAGAGCAATAATTTTTTTTAGGCCAACCAGAGTTACTCCTTTAATCTAACAATATAATGCTTATGTAATAATCTCTGTGTTGCCGGTAAGGCAGAGTCAGGCGCAGGACAACAAAATGAGTGTAAAGTTTACTCAAATATAACATACGAGTGTTGAAAACAAACACTCGAGACACGGAATCAAATATACAACAAAAAGTCACGCACAAAAACATGGGGGAAACAGAGGGTTAAATAAGGAACATGTAATCATGGGAATGTAAACCAGGTGTGTGAAAAAGGAAGCCAAAACCAACAGAAAATTAATAATGGATCGGTGGCGGCTAGAAGACCGGTGACGTCGACCGCCGAAAGCCGCCCGAACAAGGAGAGGGACCAACTTCGGCTGAAGTCGTGACAGCTTATCTGTATAACAATACTCTGATAGAAAATGTACAAATTAGCCTCCTCCTGTACGCCTATATCTGTGTAGCGGTAGTAGCCTGACAAGGATAAAGAATGCATGCTGGTGTCTGGAACATGGCACCTAAGCTTCTCTTCCTTTATATTTATTTTTTAAATATTAATATCATACAGTGGACGTCTAGGCCTATTTGCATGCAATGCCCTGATGAATCTTTCCCTCTTTCTTTCTACTCTCAGATCAGTACGGGTCTCTCTGGTCCGAACCGGCACAGGTCTGTTTGGGTCTGTTTTTCCACTGGCCTTTTTCAGAACGGGTCTGATAGTCCTCTGGTCTATTTGGAACTGAACATTTATTTATGCATATCGGGTCAGGTGGGAAAGCCACGGATCCATTGTGGAAAGAGTCCAACTTTTTGGCCTCTAGTGTGTGTGTTTGGGGGGGGGGGACACTCCCACCCTCCCAACCCTCCCATAACCCTCCCATAACCCAGAGCTATAACTGATAATAGCAGCATAAACGTTACATGGTTGATGACAAACAAATCCTGTAACTAAAGTAGGTTGTATAATTCCCATTCAATACTCAACACATTTCTGCCACAACTCCCTGAGCTGTGGTTGTAAAGTGTAAAGGATATAATATGTAAGTAAAAGCCATTACAGTCTACTGTTACTCCAGATAGAATGAGTGAGTGACAGCAGACAAGGAAGACGAGGAACGAGAGAGGCCATATTGCCCCAGGACCTCATAATCACCACTTTGTGTTTTGTGCCCCTTTAGAGTAGTACTATCCAGTTGTCCCTGAAAGGACTTAAGTCCTAGGGTGTATAGCTTTTTACATAATTAATAACATGGATGGTTCTTTCGTATAGTCGTAGGTTACAGGCATACTATAACTTATTTTCGACTTATTTATATTTTGTCTTCAGAAGGAAGTAATATTCTACAGTATACGCTAAGATAAGTTTCCTCTAACAATTATACAAAATATAACTTTGCCCTAATAGCAAACACAGATGTATTTTTCATCTCTGAAAATAATGTGTATGTGTCTGCTAGCTTTAACTCATAATGTATCCATACCATACCATACTGTACTGCATATTTGTTAGTTTTGTTGTTTTGGTGGCCAGAGCTAAACCTATAGATACTGCTTATTTTATTCTCTTATCCTCCTCCAGTCTCCCTCTCCTGACATAATTTTCAAAGACGGAGGTACACTTTCATCCCTGAGACCTCCTGATGACTGAAAATCCTGAAAGTCACATGACCAACCGGAGACCCAAGCACCCTCTAATAAATGCCTCTCCCAGCAAACACCATAAAAACCTTCACTGAGTGCAATTAGATTGTGCCCGTATATCAAAACGCAGCAGCCAGATCAATAAAAGTGACATCCACATATAGCGCTGCCCCAGATAGAGGGATGGCAAGGGCTGTATATTGTGATTCATTAAGCCATTAATGAGGCATTTTACACCATGTCAGCTTGAAGATGATTTAAGAGCCTTTCAGCTGCTATATGTGATTTCCCAGATGGTGACACCCCACTATAAAATGTCTTGATCGTCTTGGAGCAAAGGGACAGGGATCGAGGGAAAGAGAGAGGATGATCTTGAGAGACAGAGAGAGAGAGAGAGAGAGAGAGAAAGGAAAGATCTTTAAAAGGGCCACCCTTAGATTTGTAGCGCATAGCAGAGTATTCACAGCCATTAGGATGCCTCCGGTATGAATGCTGTGACAAATCATTTTAGAAAGTAAGTGGGATACACCATTATGGTCCAAAAATATTAACTTTAATCTGTGAGGAAATTAAGCAGATTTATCCATAGGTAGCTATCCGAGATATGTGCCATGCAAGGCTTTTCATCCATTATAAAGCCTGCCTGCTGATTAACCATAAAGAAGATAATGCCCCTTAATATCGCTTTGTATTCTACCGATAAAAGAAAGATGTAATTACAGTCTTTCTATCTGTGATAAAGGGGCGGATTTGATTAGTGTGGTAATGGTTGCTAATAGCTCTGAATATAGATCATAGTGCAGCTACAAAAGGTAAAGGCAAGGCTGTGAACAGCACAAGTCTGACATTGATCCCAACCTGCTTGAAAGAGCATTTGAGTGTGTCATGAAAAGAGAGCAGGCAGTAGAAAGGAGAGACGAGAATGTAAAATTGATTGTGCATTTGAAACAGAGACAAGACAGGAGCCAAGACAGACAGGGAAATATTGAAAGCTTTGAGGCGAGGTTAGCATATCAGTGCATTTGAGCCTCTTTGCACCCTATTCAATACAGTGGGGAAAAAAAGTATTTAGTCAGCCACCAATTGTGCAAGTTCTCTCACTTAAAAAGATGAGAGAGGCCTGTAATTTTCATCATAGGTACACTTCAACTATGACAGACAAAATGAAGAAAAAAAATCCAGAAAATCACATTGTAGGATTTTTAATGAATTTATTTGCAAATTATGGTGGAAAATAAGTATTTGGTCA
>QNTS01001590.1:234861-251020 GCA_003317085.1 Hucho hucho | reverse complement strand
TGACCAAATACTTATTTTCCACCATAATTTGCAAATAAATTCATTAAAAATCCTACAATGTGATTTTCTGGATTTTTTTTCTTCATTTTGTCTGTCATAGTTGAAGTGTACCTATGATGAAAATTACAGGCCTCTCTCATCTTTTTAAGTGAGAGAACTTGCACAATTGGTGGCTGACTAAATACTTTTTTTCCCCACTGTACATAATTAATCATGTAGCGCATAGGGCTCTGATCAAAAGTAGTGTACTTTAAAGGGAAAAGGGTGGCATTTGGAACACACAAAAGATGTGATTACTTTATATGTACTGTGTGTACAAAACATTAAGAACACTTACTCTTTCCATGACATAGACTGACCAGGTGAATCCAGGTGAAAGCTACTGTATGATCCCTTATTGATGTCACGTGTTCTTAATATTGTGTACAATCAGAGTAAGTACAAGTAGTACAGAGAGTGAGAAGGGAGAGATAATCCGTACATCAATTGGCCTGTATTCCTCCTACCACCCATGGATGGATACATTTTCAGTATGAAGCCCATTTTCAGGAAACATACAGCTTTTCATATTCAATGTGGGCACTTTACATCTAAGAAGTCACCTTATAAATAATACATTGGGCTCCATCATTGTAATAGCATGCTTAGGCAGTACAGGCAAACCGCACAAGTTTACACAGTGTGAAAGCAAGTGTACCAACTCATGCTTTATAGTGAAAGAATACAGCAACCACCTCTGTATGGTAGTTCATACATAGTATATACTATGTTGCTTTTACCTGTTACTCACATACATGCATTGTACTGCACTTGTAGCCATGCGTGACTATGAATGCACTGTACTGTATTGTTCATCTGCTTACAACACTTAAGATGTTCGTGTTTGAGGTATTCCCTGTTTGAGTCCCAAGGGCACCCTATTCCATATATAGTGCACTACTTTTGACTAGGGGACATGGGGTCCAGGTCAAAATTATTGCACATTATAGGGCATAGGGTGTCATTTGGGATGCAGAGTTTATGTTCATGTTTGAGGTAGTGCCTGTGTGACATAGAGGGTTTGGGGCCGGGGCCAGAACCACCATGCCCTGCAGTATACAACAGCCATTTGGAAAGCTATCTAATGACTGAGAGAATGAAGTGTTGTTCATGTGGCCTTAAAGGCTCTTTTAAACCTAAATAATTCAGCCTGCTGACAGCTAATGTGTTTCCTCTTCATATGAGATGAGGGTGAAGGCAGTAAAACACTTTGAAGTCACTGATTTATATAACTAGTGTTACTAAATGAACAGCCAGGTGTTTAACAATTTAACACTGAAACAATGATACAAAATTGGAAATGACCTTGTACTTTGTATTGCTTTACATTAACCGGACATTGTCAAATAGAGAACAAATGTATACCCTTCCATTCTTGCCGAATTGGCCAAGTGTCCATTGTCCAATGATACTCAGATTGTTTCCATACGTGATGACAACAAAGTAATTTCTATTGACACTGGAATTCTTACTGTGGTTCAGCGACAAGTGGCTGGACAGGCATTGGGAATGAAAGCTTTGTACTAAACAGTGACAGACCGACAGTGATCCTCTATAATCACAACATGATATCATCGGAAAATGTCATCCTGTCATACTTTCGCAAAAAGTTAAGCATCAACTAATTGAAGCTTGTGTCAAATGGCAATGCTCCCAGCAGGCTTTGAGAATGGGAAAATATGAGCTTCAACGACTTGAAGCTTATGTTAATACATTGCAGTCAATGGGAAAATATGAAAAGATGACTCAGACAGACAGACATGTCTCTCTCTCTCTCTATCTCTCTCCTTTAATCCCCCTCTCCCCGTCTCTCTTCTCTCGATCTCCCTCCCTCTACATATTTTTGCCTACCTGTGTCTCTTTCTCTCTACCTCCTCTTTATCTCCCCTCCTCATCTCTCTTGCTCTCCCTTATTTCACCCCTTCACCTGCTCCAGCTCTCTCATCTGTCTTTCTCCCTCCTATTTTCCTCCTCTCTCTCTCCCTCCCTCCTTCACCCTCTCTCTCTCTCCCCTCTCTCCCACCTCTGTCTCTGTTGACTCCCTCTCCCCTCCTCTCTCTCACCCTCCCTCCTTCAACCTCTCCCTTTCTTTCTTCCCTCCCTCCTCCCCATTTTCTCTCCCTTTTTCTTTCCTTCCCTCTCCCTCTTCTCCTCTCCCTCTTTCCCTCCCTCCTCTCCTACCTTCATAGACAGGATATTGATGCATAAATATGCATCAAGGGCATTGATGCATAAGTCAATACATTGCATTCAAGTCAAAAAAGTTGGTGATTCAGCAATGGGTATAGAGAGTGGGAGGGAGAAAGAGAAAGAGATGAGGGAGAAAGAGAAAGAGAGGAGGGAGAAAGAGGGAGAGAGGAGGTAGGATAAAGAGGATATATAGAGAGAGTGTGGCAAAGAGAAGGAGGGAGGAGAGAGAGAGAGAGAGAGAGATGTCTGTCTGTCTGGCAGTCTAATCTATTCCCATTGACTGAATGCATTGACGTAAGCGTCAAATGGCTGAGACATCTTTTCCCATTGACAGGAAATGTATGGACATCAGCTTCAACCCTGTGGCACTCATCTTTTCCCATTGAGTGCAATGTATTAACATTAATCTTTTTCAATTGAATGCAATGTATTGACATAAGCGTCAAGCCTGTGACACTTATCTTTTCCAATTGAATGCAGTATTTTGACATACAGTAAGCGTCAATTGGTTGACACTACTCTTTTTTCATTGACTGCAATGTATTGACATAAGCTTCAACCCTGTGACATTCATATTTGTTTATTTATGTTTTATTTTTTATTTCACCTTTATTTAACCAGGTAGGCAAGTTGAGAACAAGTTCTCATTTACAACTGCGACCTGGCCAAGATAAAGGAAAGCAGTGCGACAAAAACAACAACAGAGTTTCACATAAACAAACATACAGTCAATAACACAATAGAAAAATCTGTGTACAGTGTGTGCAAACGTAGAAGAGTAGGGAGGTAAGGCAATAAATAGGCCATGGAGGCGTAATAATTACAATTTAGCATTAACACGAGTGATAGATGTGCAGATGGTGATGTGCAAGTAGAGATACTGGGGTGCAAAAGAGCAAGAGGATAAATAACGTATTGTATTGACATAAGCATCAATAGGTTGACACTCATCTTTTCCCATTGACTGCTAATCGGCAGGACAATAGTAGATTTTGTTTGAAGCTCAATGTTAAATTAAAATCTCCATACCATCATAACCAAGGCAATATAACATCAATGTTGATGAAATTTGCAAATCACCTTGATTGGCGGTACACAACACAGTCCCTGCCTCTCGTCATGACCGTCCGGCCGTTACCGTGAACCACATACCAGATTTTGAACAGGGTCGTTAGCATTAAGAAAAAATGCAATTGTTTTCCTTGACATAGCTCAATATCTAGGCGTCGGATACGAACAAGACTACATAAAGTGGCCATTAGACTTGCCACCTTTCGGACTGAATAAGTTTGTAGGGGCCACAGTTTTGATTACATTTATAATTTATTGCTCTCACATGCCAATAGAGAAAAAACAAGGTGCTACCTTTTGTAGCATTTCTGACAATCCTAACATCTTTTTCAGAGTTCTAAAACTGGGCCCAGAAACTCAGTTGCTCAGCAACTCAACAACATAGCTGGCTGCCTGCACCAACCAGGCAGTCATAAGAAGTGGATGAGATCAAGCCTAGGCTACTGTGCATAGCTATATATTGGTATTCAAGCTGAGGTTAATCAATAAATGCATACAGTGAATTGTCCGACATGAAACAATGGGTTGGTTGTTATTAGTGAGCTGTTTCCAATTTGAATGTGGTTTTGTTTTGATTAGCTAGGTAGCCAGCAGCTGTACTGTAGCTAGTTAGTCAACTTAACCATATTAGAGCTAATGTTGGCTAGCTAGCTATATTTGGTTATGGAAGGTTTTTACACAGATTACTTTGGTCATGAAATTAGCTAGTTAGCTAGCTAGGTAGTTATCTGGAGACAGATAACAGCTGACCTAGCTAGTTACATCACACAGTTAACGTTAGATAGATAATGTCCTAATGTCAGTTAGCTAGCTAGCCAGCCAACGATACCCAAACAGTGGTGTGGACATTCGTGCACCGCAACTCAATGTTGAGTACTGTATATAACCACATTCTTTCACAAAACAAGCTGGCTAGCTAGCTTGATAAGTTGAAACATGAAACATTGCGACACTGCCATGCTAGTAACTCTGTATTACTCAACCCACACCAGAAAGCTAGTGCATTTCAAAAGAAATTCCAAGTTTTTTACCTTGATGCTAATTCAGTATGTTCCCTTCCCTGTCAATGTCAACTCTTCCCTCTTCTCATGGCATTTAATCCAAAATATCTCTGACCAATAACTTTGCCATTTTACTTGATTGTACTTGATAGCTCCAAGCAGACTACTTGACAGCTAGTTCATGTGTACTAGCTAACTCTATTTACAGTGTTAGCCCATTATTATTTTTTGCAGTGTTGGGCAACCTCCCCCCAAACCCTGATAATCAATGTACAATGATGCATAGCTCACACAGGGAAGATAACGGTTACAGAAATAAGGAATGCAGACAGGCTCTGTAGACCTCTATATCTATATGAGTGACATGTTGTTATGTTGGGCACCTACTGTCCCAAAAAACATGTTAAGAAATATTTTTACATGTATTACTAAAATACAAATTTAAGGAAATACAGGCAGGCACCACAATACTACAAGATAACACAGCTCACTCCATCAAGCCTGGTGGTCTTGTAAGTATAAAATAAAAGATTGGTTTTTAATATAATTAAAAAAAATCTTGAAAAGGTACTGGAATGGGATGTCAGTGTGGTATGTGAAGAATCCAATACTTTACCTTGTATGCAGTTCAATTCACATTAATGTTGGGACAGTGGAGGCTGGTGGGAGGAGCTATTGGAGGACGGGCTCATCGTAATGGCTGGAATGTAATTCATGGAACAGAGTCAAACATGTGATTTCCATATGTGTGATGTGTTTGATACCGTTCCATTTATTTAATTCCAGCCATTAGAATGAGCCCATCCTCCTTTAGCTCCTCCCACCAGACTACACTGTTGTGGTAGCACCTCCTCTAAGAGTATGAATTAGACTGCTTGAGAACGTTTGAACCCTAAGCAACCTGCCTACACATTGTTTGAATTATGATAGACCAACATAGCTACTGAAGTTGGTCAAAGCTGTGTGCTGGAAAACCTTGGTAGAGCATGGGCGAAGTAGGCATTGTGGCGCTCATGTGAATTTCATTTATTTTTTGGCTTCAGATCCATCTCACTTAAAACTAATTTGTTTGTTTTTAATAAGCGTTAACCCTGTGACACAGATTTTCCCATTGACTGCAATGAATTGACATAATTGCTGGGACCACTCATATGCAAAATGTATTCATACATGGTTGTAAGTTGTTTTGGATAAAAATGTCCGCTAAATGGCATATATTATTATTATTATTATTATTATCAATTGGTTGACGCTCTTCTTTCCCCATTGTGCCCGCAAAGCTTGCTATGAGCATGCCCAGTTGACATAAGTGTCAATCGTTTGACGTCTAAATTTTTGCAAAATCCTGACAAGATGATTGATAATGGGTTGATAATCCAAGCAGTTATAGCGGCTCAATAGGGAAATAGGGGGAATGTTTGTGTGTGTGTGTGTGTATGTATGCAAGCGTGCGTGCACGCGTGTTTGTGTGTGGCCTTTCGACTGAGCTTCTGATTGATCCTCCCACTTTTGCCATTTGCCAAAACGGATGAGGGCTGAGAGAGAAGAGAAGAGCTGAAGCCAATGTATCAATTGCCTCTGAGAGGCTGACCTTCAAGGCTGAGGGGTTATAGGGGTTCCAGGGCCCGACAGGTTAGACTCAAGAGAATTTCACCGGCATTTCCACAGACTGAACATAACACACCTCTTCATCCCTCCACTCCCCTCAGCTGGCTGATATTAGACATTAGAGAATGTTTGGTTGCCATATGTTCGTTTAGAGAGAACAGAGTGAGGGGGAGGGAGAATGAGGAAGGGAGGGAGGAAATGATGGAGGGCTAGGAGAAGGAGGATAGAGAGAGAAGGAGATGGAGAGAGAGTGTGAAAATGGCCTCAACCTCATAACTAAAAAGCAGCTGTTATCAAAATACCTTTGATTACTCAAAACTGTATTAAGAATAGCTTGTGAAGAATAGCTTGCTTAATTGGACCACCAGTAATGTTTAAAAAGTGTTTCACTTCACTACTTTCCCAATTTGTCAAACGATTACAAAAAACGCAATCATTTAAAAATATATTTTTCATTTAATATGCACCTTAATTTGATAATTTTAAACAAACATTAAAGCCAGTCAGAAAATATTAGTTCAGTGTGTCATGTTATAATTGGCGACAGTGTTTAATTTGCTGGGATTTACTCTAGAAAACATTTTCACATTTTCTTGCTCCATTGTTACTTAGCACAAAATGGAGCAGAAAAAACTGATGAAATACTGAGGCCATCACTTAGAGGAGAATGATAGAACATGTGTAACTGTTTATTATTTATACTGTACAAAACAGGTCATTTAAATCAAATGTTCCTGTCCTGCAGATACCTGATATGGTCTCCTCTCCCACTGTAACATATCTAGTTCCAGTGCATGTCCCATCGTCAGGCCATTGGACTACTACAGTAACATCCAGTGTAATTAGTCCCCCACGGAGAGCAGGCTCTGTCACATGTATTAACTCATCTCGCGCTCTCCTCATAAAAAACAGAAATACTTTATTTACATACAGTGCCTTCGGAAAGTATTCAGACCCCTTGACCTTTTCCACATTTTGTTACATTAAAGCCTTATTCTACAATTTATTAAATTGTTTATAAATTAAATCTACACACAGTACTCCATAATGACAAAGCAAAAAGAGGTTTTTAGAAATGTTTGCTAATTTATTACAAATAAAAAACTGAAATATCATATTTACATAAGTATTCAGATCCTTTCCTCAATACTTTGTTGAAGCACCTTTGGCAGCAATTACAGCATCGAGTCTTCTTGGGTATGACGCTACAAGCTTGGCACGCCTGTATATGAGGAGTTTTTCCCATTCTTCTCTGCAGATCCTCTCAAGCTCTGTCAGGTTGGATGGGGTGCATTGCTGCACAGCTATTTTCAGGTCTCTCCAGAGACGTTCAATTGGGTTCAAGTCCGGGCTTGGCTGGCCACTCAAGGACATTCAGAGACTTGTCCTGAAGCAGTTCCTGCATTGTCTTGGCTGTGTGCTTAGGGTCGTTGTCCTGTTGGAAAGTGAACCTTCGCCCCAGTCTAAGGTCCTGAGTGCTCTGGAGAAAGTTTTCGTCAAGCATCTCTCTGTACTTTGCTCCATTCATCTTTCCCTCGACCCTGACTAGTCTCCCAGTCCCTGCCACTAAAAAACATCCACACAGCATGATGCTACCACCACCATGCTTCACCGTAGGGATGGTGCCAGGTTTTCTCCAAGTGTGACACTTGGCATTCAGGCCAGTTCAATCTTGGTTTCATCAGACCAGAGAATCTTGCTTCTCATGGTCTAAGAGTCTTTAGGTTCCTTTTGGCAAACTCAATGCGGGCTGTTATGTGCCTTTTACTGAGAAGTGGCTTCCGTCTGGCCACTCTACAAAGAAGGCCTGATTGGTTGAATGCTGCAGATGGTTGTCGTTCTGGAAGAACTCTAGAGCGCTGTTATAGTGACCATCGGGTTCTTGGTCACCTCCCTGACCAAGGCCCTTCTCCCTCGATTGTTCAGTTTTGCCGGGCGGCCATATTTTGGAAGGGTCTTGGTGGTTCCAAACTTCTTCCATTTAAGATTGATGGAGGCCACTGTGTTCTTGGGGATCTTCAATGCTGCAGAGATTTTTTGATAACCTTACCCAGATCTGTGCCTCGACACAATCCACAGTCTTGTAGCTCTATTGATATTTCCTTCGACCTCGTGGATTGGTTTTAGCTCTCACATGAACTGTTAACTGTGGGACCTTAGATATACAGATGTGTGCCTTTCCAAATCATGTTCAGGCAATTGTATTTCCTAGAGGTGGACTCCAATCAAGTTATAGAAACATCTGAAGAATGATCAATGGAAACAGGATGCACCTGAGCTCAAATTCTAGTCGCATAGCAAAAGGTCTGGATACTTATGTAAATAAGGTATTTCTGTTTTAAATGTTTAATAATTTGGCATAAATGTCTAAAAAACAATTTTCACTTTGTCATTATGGGGTATTGTGTGTAGATTGATGAGGAAAAATGTGATTTAATCAATTTTAGAATAAGGCTGTAAAGAAAAACAAAATGAGGAAAAAGTAAAGGGGTCTAAATGCTTTCCGAATGCACTGTATTTACAGTACCAGTCTAAAGTTTGTACACACCTACTCATTCAAGGGTTTTTCTTTATTTTTACATTGTAGAATAATAATGAAGACATCAAAACTATAAAATAACGCATATGGAATCATGTTGTAACCAAAAAAGTGTTAAACAAATCAAAATAGATATTACATTCTTCAAAGTAGCCACCATTTGCCTTGATGACATCTTTGCACACTCTTGGCATTCTCTCAACCAGCTTCACCTGGAATACTTTTCCAAAAGTCTTGAAGGAGTTCCCACATATACCTGAGCACTTGTTGGCTGATTTTCCTTCACTCTGTGGTCCAACTCATCCCAAACCATCTCAATTGGGTTGAGGTCGGGTGATTGTGGAGGCCAGGTCATCTGATGCAGCACTCCATCACTCTCCTTCTTGGTCAAATAGCCCTTACACAGCCTGGAGGTGTGTTTGGTCATTGTCCTGTTGAAAAACAAATGATAGACCCACTAAGCACAAACCAGATGGGCTGGCGTATCACTGCAGAATGCTGAGGTAGCCATGCTGGTTAAGTGTGCCTTGAATTCTAAATAAATCGCAGACAGTGTCACCAGCAAAGCAGCATCACACCTCCTCCTCCATTCTTCATGGTGGGAACCACACATGAGGAGATCATCCGTTCACCTACTCTGCGTCTCACAAAGACACAACATTTCTCTTTGCTTATTTGAGCTGTTCTTGCCATAATGTGGACTTGGTCTTTTACCAAATAGGGCTATCTTCTGTATACCACCCCTACCTTGTCACAACACTACTGATTGGCTCAAACACTTTAAAAATGAAAGAAATTCCACAAATTAATTCAACACACCTGTTAATTGAAATGCATTCCATGCTACTATCTCATTAAGCTGGTTGAGAGAATGCCAAGAGTGTGCAAAGCTGTCATCAAGGCAAAGGGTGGCTACTTTGAAGAATCTCAAATATAAAATATATGTTTATGTTTAACACTTTTTTGGTTACTACATGAGTCCATATGTGTTATTTCATAGTTTTGATGTCTTCACTATTATAGAAGGTGTGTCCATACTTTTGACTGATACTGTAAATAAAAAAGGACTCTAAGTTGAAGTAAAATGTCTACTCATGTCCCTACACAGGCTCCCCTGAGAGGGGAGAACATCTTCATTCAGTATTCCCTGCATTGTGCCACCATGAAGTCATGGATATCCTCAATTTTTTTTTTATTGTTTGTCATGTGCGATTCCTCACTTGCGCAATAAATGCGACAAAGTACCTCTTCTTCATTATTAGTGTTTCAGGATCCCTCTGATGAGTAACGGCGGCAGGCAGCTTAGTGGTTAGAGCATTGGGCCAGTAACCAAAAGGTTTCTGGATCGAATCCCTGAGTTGACAGATAAAACATCTGTTGTAATGCCCCTGAACAAGGCAGTTACCCCACTGTTCCCTGGTAGGCTGTCATTGTAAGTAAGAATTTGCTCTTTTAACTAGCTTGCAACAACATTCACTGCAAGCTATGGTGCATCCACTTCCGTCTGATTTCCACTCTCTCCTTCAGCAATTTGCACTGTCTGAGTAGCCCTGATCCTAGCTACTCTGGGAACTTGGGAACATGATAACCATGCCTATACACATCTCAAGGTACCAACCTTATGAGTTACAGAACAACTTTTACCCTTTCTTAGCACATTAGACCATTGTTGAAAAGGAACAGTTACCATAGCTAATTGAAGCTGATTCAGACATCTGGTTATTTAAAGATAATGTACCTAGAATTATTTTTATTTCTCTCCATTTCTTCTCTTCCCCTAATTGTCTTGACTAGGTTTTTAACTTTTCTTAAAAGTCCAATGGAGCCGTATTTATCTCAATATCAAATCATTTTCTAGGTAACAATTAAGGTAACAATTATTGTGATTATTTTTGACCATTTTAATTGAAAACAAACAAGAATAGCAAAGAGCAATTGCTCAAGCAAAAACTTTCCTAAGACTGTCTGAGAGTGGCCTGAGTGGGGAGTGGAAAACTAAAAACTTGCTGTAATTGGTAACTTTATTTCTTATTGGTCTATTAACTAATTAACTGCCTTGTGATGTCACCAGGTTGGACAAAACTCGATCCCAGCAAAACAGGATGGAATTTCAGGCAGTCGTTTCAAACAGCTTTCACACTAAAAGGGCATTATCATAATTTTCATAATTTCACAGTATTATTCCAACCTCAAAGTGTGGAAATATATACAGTGCATTCGGAAACTATTCAGACCCCTTGAATTTTATCACATTTTGTTACGTGACAGCCTTGTTCTAAAATTGATTAAATATTTTTTTTCCTCATCAATCTACTACACATAATACCCCATAATGACAAACAATAACAGTTTTTTAGATTTTCTTTAGCAAAATGTATATACAATATACAAAACAGAAATACATTTTTTACATAAGTATTCAGACCCTTTGCTTTGAGACTCGAAATTGAGCACAGGTGCATCCTGTTTGCGTTGATCATCCTTCAGATGTTTCTACAACAACATTGGAGACAGTGAATGTGAGAGCAAAAACCAAGCCATGAGGTTGAAGGAATTGTCAGTAGAGCTCCGAGACAGGATGAAAACAAGATTGAACACTTTGACCTGAATGCCAAGCGGTCACCTGGCACCATCACTGAATATTCTTGTGGCCCATCCAGAGCCCAGACTTGAATCCGATCGAAAATCTCTGGAGAGACCTGAAAATAGCTGTGCAGCAACGCTCCCCATCAAACCTGGCAGAACTTGAGAGGATCTGCAGAGAAGAATGGGAGGAACTCCCCAAATATAATTGTGCCATGTGTGTAGTATCATACCCAAGAAGTCTTGAGGCTGTAGTCACTACCAAAGGTGCTTCAACAAAGTACTGAATAAAGGGTCTGAATACTTATGGAAATGTGATATTTTTTGCTTTGTTGTTATGGGGTATTGTGCATTGATTGATGAGGGGGGAAAAACTATTTAATCTAATTTAGAATAAGGCTGCAACATAACATAATGTGGAAAAAGTCAAGGGGTCTGAATACTTTCCAAATGCACTCTATATAAAACACAGGGAAATATAGTTTTTGACTACACTGCGCCTTTAAGAGGAAAGCGTCTGCATGTTTCTATCCAGGTTTAGAGAGTTTAATGGGTGCATCTGTTCAATATTCCAGTAACTGAATAACAGATTGGGGCCCCATGTTCATGGATCTTAGTTTCAACAGTGGGGAAAAAAGTGTGTGAGACTTCTATTACTTCTCTGGCAATCTAAGAGCAAGACAGTGGTGCAGGGTAATTGAACCATTAATTATGCCTGGTCACAGTGATAATGGCAGCTCAGATAGAAAGGAAGGTTCAGCCAACAGCAGCATGTACTATATCAAAGGGAAGAATAGCATTGCATCCATTTGTGCTGCCACCACAGTGAGACAGCCAGACGGTTGTGTTGGCAGGCTCTGCGTGGTTCATATTTCACTCAGAACAGCACCACTGTAATTTCGATGAATTATCTCTGCAATGGCAAAACAATAATTAAACTGCCAATGATACCTATTGGGCTGAGGAAATGACGGCGGGCGGGCTGTGGCTTCTGCTTTTGCTGGATTGCCTTTTCACTTCTCTCAACTCTAGCTCACTCAGCAGCACACACACATGTCACAGGTGTGACAAAAGCCCTATAATTACTGTTAATTGAGCAATGTGGTTGACTGCCATTGTGATTGACTTCCTTTATAAACCTTTTTGGGGGTCGCCCAAGGGAAGGTGCGGGTGGGAGAGAAGCGACGTGTGTGGAACGATGTGTGTGGAACGATGTGTGTGGAACGACGTGTGTGCACTGAAGCGTGTGCACTGAAGCCTGTTTTTGTTTGATTTTAATTGTTTGTGTTGTATCCTCCCTCCATTTTGTGTTGAGCTTAAGGTAATGCTAACGTGGTTCATGAAAAATTAAAAAATAAATGAAGTTGTCAACTGTCTCCCATGTTCTTCCACTCAATCCCAAACTAAAATAACATGTTTTGCCTATGGTAGAGCTGTTATTCAGAGCTCCCTATGCTCTTGGTGTAACCCTAGGCCGGCGTAGTCGGATCTATGGTACCAAGGGAGTTTAGTCACAGCCCCTTTCGGCCAGGGTGTGACACACACACAAGTTTATTTATGGATGCTGTTGTAGGCTACAACCACCCAAAGAGTGTCAAATGATACCCATACGTATGTCTATCAATGGGATGTAAGGTAATGTTTTTGTCCCAGGTATTCCTTGGGGAAGAGGTCGTCTGACCTAAATGTAAATGGTTCAATAATGGTAAATAAAGGATGGGAGATCAGTTTACAGTCAGATCTCAAATCAAAGTTTATTTGTCATGTGCGCCGAATACAACAGGTGTAGACCTTATAGTGAAATGCTTGATTGCTGTCAGGGCTTTTAGTTTGCGTTCACTGTCCTTTTTAGGATAGGATAGGATAGGACATGATAGGATGTAAGATGTGGGAGATGATTAGACAGAAGTAGTTTGATCCAATTTTGAAGCCTGGTAGAGAGGATGTTTCTCCCTCCCTCTCGCTTTCTCCACTCATCTCTCAGGATTATAGTGTTTGAACCATGACCCGGTCGCCTGGGGATGATGTGAACACTTAAAATGTCTTCCACTATGTTCTCTTTTAGACTTAATGATCCTCGCATCACAGCATCTCCACAGCACATGCTGTCCATCAGGAGGACTTATAGTTATGGGCGGACAGTTTTTTTTCCCGTAAGTAACCTAAATATTGGACCGACTCAACACCACAGACATTTATTATGACATGACACATACATTTTTTTCCTGGTCATGACTAGGGCCCATAGTTTTCCCTGGTAAGAACATACTGTATGGTCAGAACTCCTAGCCCTAAAGAAAAGGCTATAACTACAGGACTAGAGTTTTTCCTTATCAGGTCACGTGGTCAGGAATAACTACTGTCCCTATTATACAAAACGGAATAACAAAGTACATCAAATCTTATTGGTAGGAGACAAATGAGTTGTCAGCACCAGCTAAGTAGGACATGGCATGGTCCTTATTGAGCTACCTCGCTTTCTCAGATGCTCTTCTCATGTCAACAAAAAGGTGCATGCTGCTGCCTCTCCTCCTCACAGTGTGTTTGATGTGGTGTATAGTTATGACTATCTACTGTCTCGTGTGAGCACAGCACTCAAATGCCACTGTCATTTCAGGCCATTTGCTTGGGGTGTGTAGTCCTATAATAGTATGATGACATTGAACTTTACTGAGTGTAATGGGTACTTAATATCAGGCAAATCCCTCAATTGACTAACATTTGTACAGTAATTTGGGTTAAGATCTCATGCCTTACCAGCTGTAAGTTTGCCAGAGTTTGTTTGATAAAACGGTCTTGGCAGAAAATGTGCCGGGAGAATTATACAGTACAGTTGTCAGGTACAGGCCTGAGAAGACAGGCTGGCGTGTTTAGTTTTGTTTTGGTGCAGGTTTTTTTTTGTTCTAGGTGTTGTATTTCTATGTTGGGGTAATGGTTCCCAATTAGAGGCAGCTGAGTGTCGTTACCTCTAATTGGGAACCATATATATGTTTGTAGTTTTCAGAGGGGTTTTGTGGGTTATTGTTGTGCATAGCTTGTTATGTGTGTAGTTATGTTCAGCATCACGAACCTCGTTTTCGCCCAGTTACGTGGATAAATAAAAATGTATACTGGAAGCATCGCTGCGCCTTGGTCTGTCCCTTCAGGAGATCGTGACAACAGTACTGTATGAGATGTAGTTTAGGTGCTGTGGTGTTTTATCTCAATACTGCCATCTGTTATGTATAAACTGTACATCCACATCACAAGTATCTCTTGACAACAAATGGGGATGGTAAAACTTTGGTGTGACTATATAATATCTTTGTGACTGTATGTTATTAGTGCTTGTGGTGCATTATATATTCTCTGTGTCCAAGGTCCTTCATGGTTGGTGGTTTCCAGGAAACTGTATCTCCCAGGCAAAAAGTGATTTAATACTTCAGTGGTTTGACATTACTACCTTCTTGCCTTCACAAACCCACATGCATAAGGCTTTCCTTTAGCAATTCACTGTGTACAAAAATGTGCCAGTCGCACTGATACTTTTATTCTTATGTTTCCACATCTCATATGAAGGAAAAGAAAATAGCAATTGTCACTTTCATTCGTTTCAAGGACCTGTATTCAGTACGATGTAGTGCTGTTACATGGTGGTACAATATAATAAAGACATCTGTTTTATTGTACTTAGTCTCCAGTTTGTATGGAAACATCCTTTTAGCTGACCATAAAATGTTTTCTGAACAACACAACCTTTATTCCGTGTGTATTTACAGTGTCTTCAGAAAATATTCAAAATATATTATTCCACATTTTGTTGCGTTACAGCCTAAATTCAAAATAGATTATTTTTTTTGTATTTATATTATCTATGCACCATAGCCCATAATGACAAAGAGAAAACATGTTTGTATAAATGTTTGTCAATGTATTGAATATTAAATGCAGAAATAGCTTATTTACATACATACTGTAGGAATTCACACCCCTGAGTCAAAACATGTTGGATTGTACAATATTTGCACATTATTCTGTAAAAAATTATTCTATTTGGTTGTTGATCATAGCTTGACAGCCATTCTCAAATCTTGCCATAGATTTTCAAAGCTGATCTAACTAGGCCACTCAGGAACATTGTCACTCTCCGGCCTCTAGGTCACCAGGCTGCTTGTTAGGGCGCACACCTGTCACCAGCATTACGCGCATAATGACACTCACCTGTACTCCATCACCTCCTTGATTACCTGCCCTTTATATGTCAGTCCCTTTGGTTTCTTCCCCCAGTCGTCATTGTTGCTGTTTCATGTCGGTGCTCTGTTTGTGTTTCTTGTTTTGTTCTGTTCATTTATTAATTAAATGTATTCACTCCCTTAAGGTGTGAATACATTTGCTTACTGACTCTCAGTGTACATCGTTACAAACATGTTAATGTTTTGGTACAGTAAGCAACTCCAGTGTATATTTGGCTTTTTGTTTTGGGTTATTATATTGCTGAAAGGTGAATTTGTCTCCCAGTGTCTTTTGGAAAGCAGAATGAACCAGGTTTTCCGCTACGATTGCGCCTGTGCTCATCTCTATCCATTGGATCAACAACTACGTTGTTGTTGATCCAGCCTCAGTTTTCTCATATCACTGCAACTGTTTTAAAGTCATAATTGGCCTCATGGTGAAATGAAATACATGAGTGGTTTCCTTCCTCTACGACAATGGCGCTAGGAAGAACGCCTGTATATTTGTAGTGACTGGGTGTATTGATACACCCTCTAAAGTGTAATTGAATAACTTCACCATGCTCAAAGTGATATTCAATGTCTTTATTTTATTTTAATCCATCTTTGTGTGTGTCTTTTAAATACATTTGTTTTCACTGTCATTATGGGGTATATTGTGTAGATGATGGGTGAGAGAAGAGAAAAAAAAACTATTTAATTAATATTGAATTCAGGCTGTAACTGTCACGTCCAGCCCTGGGTTTCAGGCTGGCGTGTTTAGTTTGTTTTGTTTTGTAGGGTTGTAGGGTCCGTCTTCTCGGGCCAGCACGGCCGGCACCGGAGCCGCCACCATGGACTAAGAGACCCACCCGAGGACCCCCCCCCCCATGGACTTTTTGGCGCGGTCGGAGTCTGCGCCTTTGGGGGGGGGGGGG
>QNTS01001590.1:181316-229124 GCA_003317085.1 Hucho hucho | reverse complement strand
GTCAAGGGGGGGGGGGGGTACTGTAACATCTGCTTCCAACTCACACCCTCAAACACGTAGATCCCATGAATGCAGCTCACTTTCCAGCCCACTTTCCAGCTCACACTCTCAAACACCTAGATCCCCTGAACACAGCTCACTCTCCAGATCCCAATCACCTGAATTATAATCACCTGTTCACACACCTGTATGTCATTATCACACACTATTTAGTTCAGTTCTTTGCACCTCAGCACTGTGAGGTATTGTTTGTTTTGTGACACACGTCTTTCAGAGCACTGTTTTTCCCGTGATTTACTCCTCCCGTGTGTGTTAGTTTTTGCCTGCCTCACTAATGACGCATTTTGCCTATTCCCTGCCTGTATTTTGGCCTATTGGATTTCCCGTTATCTACCTATTGCCTGATCTCCCGGACTAAGTTACTAACCTTTTCCCTGCCTGTACTGTTGCCGTTTTTGGACCCCCTGTGTATGACCTTCAGCCTGCCCCTGGACCCAGCTACCTCCTCCTGTGGTCCTTTGCAATAAACACCTGCTTCGCCCTGCACTTGAAACCAGCTCTTTGTCTCCCTTCGTGTTCATTACACATAGACTTGAAATCACTGGCCACTTTAATAATGGAACACTAGTCACTTTAATAATGTTTACATATTTCGCATTACTCATCTCATATGTATATACTGTTTTGTGTATATGTATATGTTGCTCTGACTGTCACGTCTGCTCCCGCCTCCCATCTCTGGTGCTCGAGGTCGCCAGTCTGCTCATCATTACGCACACCTGTCACCATCGTTAGGCGCACCAGCGCTTCATCGGAACCACCTGCTCCAACACGTCATTGATTGCCTCCCCTATATCTGTCACTTCGTCTGTTTCATTCCCGTGTCTGCATTGATGTTGTTTAGTTTCTCTTGTCCAGACGCTGTTCTTGTTTAGTTTCTTGTCTATTTACAGTTGAAGTCGTACGTTTACATACACCTCAGCCAAATACATTTAAACTCAGTTTTTCACAATTCCTGACATTTAATCCTAGTAAAAATTCCCTGTCTTAGGTCAGTTAGGATCACCACATAACTTTAAGAATGTGAAATGTCAGAATAATAGTAGAGAGAATGATTTATTTCAGCTTTTATTTCTTTCACCACATTCCCAGTGGGTCAAGAGTTTACATACACTCAATTAGAATTTGTTAGCATTGCCTTTAAATTGTTTAATTATGGCTAGGGTCCTTTTTTCTAAATTTCCGCCTGAAGGACAAGCCCAAAGTAAACTGCCTGTTGCTCAGGCCCTGAAGCCAGGATATGCATATAATTGGTGCCATTGGAAAGAAGACACCCTGAAGTCTGTAGAAATGTTAAATTAATGTAGGAGACTATAACACAAAAAATATGGTAGGAGAAAATCCAAAGAAAAAACAAACAGAATATAATTTTGTTTTGAGAGCCCATGCTCTTCCAATGGAACGTATAGGGGAAAAAATGAAATCTAGCTCCCAGTATGTAATTCCTATGGATTCCACTGGGTGTCAGTAGTCTTTGTTCAAGGTTTCAGGCTTGTTTTTACCAAAACGAGTAAGAAATATGAGTTTTAGTACAAGGACATCTGCTTGGAAACGTGTGTGTGCGCGCCATGAAGACAACGCACACCTGCTCATATCGCTTTCCTATTGAACATGCTTCGTTCCGTATGAAATATTATAGTTTGATTACATTTTAGGGTATGTGAGGATTAAGTAGAAATGTATTTTGACTCGTTGAAACAAAGTTTAGGGGTAGATATTTGGATTCCTATCTTGGCACGTTGAACGAGTGGAATACTCAAATCGATGGCGCCAGCTTAACAGACTTTTTGGGATATAAATAAGGATTTTATCTAACATAACGACAATACATGTTATTGCTGGGACCTGTTGAATGACAAAGCAAAGAAAGATTTTCAAAAAGTACGTGAATTTTTAATTGCTATTTGTGAATTTATGAAACCTGTGCCGGTGAAAAAATATTTTGATGTGGGGCACCGTCCTCAAACAGTCGCATGGCATGCTTTCGCTGTAAAGCCTACTGTAAATCGGACAGCGAAGTTAGATTAACAAGTATTTACGCTTTCAACTGATATAAGACACTTGTATGTACATAAATGTTTAATATCCATAATTGTTATGATTATTTGTTTGAATTCAAAATTCCAGTGTCACCGGACATTCTCCCGCTAGCAGGATGCCTAGCCCAAAGAGTTTAACTTGGTCAAACGTTTTGGGGAGCCTTCCACAAGCCTCCCACAATACGTTGGGTGAATTTTGGCCCATTCCTCCTGACAGAACTGGTGTAACTGAGTCAGGTTTGTAGGCCTCCTTGCTCGCACGTGCTTTTTCAGGTCTGCCCACAAATCTTCTATGGGATTGACGTCAGGTCTTGGTGATTGGCACTCAAATACCTTGACTTTGTTGTCCTTAAGTCATTTTGCCACAACTTTGAAAGTATACTTGGTGTCATTGTCCATTTGGAAGACTCATTTGCGACCAAGCTTTAACTTCCTGACTGATGTCTTGAGATGTTGCTTCAATATATCCACATAATTTTCCTGATGCCATCTATTTTGTGAAGTGCACCAGTCCCTCCTGCAGCAAAGCACCCCGACAACATGATGCTGCCACACCCGTGCTTCACGGTTGGGATGGTGTTCTTCGGCTTGCAAGCCTCCCCCTTTTTCCTCCAAACATAATGATGGTCATTATGGCCAAACAGTTCTATTTTTTTTCATCAGACCAGAGGACATTTCTCCAAAAAGTACGATCTTTGTCCCCATGTGCAGTTGCAAACCGTAGTCTTGCTTTTTTATGGCGGCTTTGGAGCAGTGGCTTCTTCCTTGCTGAGCGGCCTTTCAGGTTATGTCAATATAGGACTCGTTTTACTGTGGATATAGATACTTTTGTACCTGTTTCCTCCAGCATCTTCACAAGGTCTTTTGCTGTTGTTCTGGGATTGATTTGCACTTTTCGCACCAAAGTACGTTCATCTCTAGGAGACAGATCGGGTCTCCTTCCTGAGCGGTATGACGGCTGCATGGTCCCATGGTGTTTATACTGGCGTACTATTGTTTTTACAGATGAACGTGGTACCTTCAGGTGTTTGGAAATTGCTCCCAAGGATGAACCAGACTTATGGAAGTCTACAATTTGTTTTCTGGGGTCTTGGCTGATATCTTTTGATTTTCCCATGATGTCAAGCAAAGAGGCACTGAGTTTGAAGGTAGGCCTTGAAATACACCCACAGGTACACCTCCAATTGACTCAAATTATGTCAATTAGCCTATCAAAAGCTTCTAAAGCCATGACATAATTTTCTGGAATTCTCCATGCTGTTTAACTACTTAGGGAGCAGTGGGGCCCCACTCCCGACACTACCCGGTGAAATGTAAGGCGCCAAATTCAAAATCCAAAAGTTGAATTATTAAACATTCATCAATATACAAGTGTTGCATATTCATCAAAAGCTCTGATTCTTGGCAATATCACAGCGTTCTTAGATTTCAAAAAGGCTTTACAGCGAAAAGCACATTTGATTGTTTGAGGATAGCCCCTCTCATATTTTATGCATTAGCATAAATCCATAACCAAAGCGGTTCTCATAAAACGCATAGAATCGCTAATATAAAATCCCTTACCTTTCGAAGAATTTCTGCCAGACTTTCTGTCCAATGGTTCTTTTGTTAGAAAAAGTCATTTATTATATCCATAAATCTCTGTTTGGTTGGCACGTTATGTTCATAAAATACAGCTTCCACTCGCCCATTGAACTGTGAAGAGAACACGTTCAAACTATACCTATACACTTGTCCAAGAACAATCAAACATCATTGATAATTCTTCTTCTATTACCATCCAGAGCAACCTAACATCACCAAACACTGTCTAGAGACTGTTGACATCCAGTGGAAGCAATAGGTACTGCAATCTTACTCCCATATATGGCTGTTTTCAATAGGGAGGGGTTCAAAATGAGGCAATGTGTCAAAAACACTTTTCCCAGGACAGAAATTCCGCGGGTTTTCGCCTGCTATATCAGTTCTGTTATGCTCACAGACAATATTCTAACACTCGTAGAAACTTCAGAGTGTTTCCTATCCAATAGTACTAATTATGTGCATATCCTAGTTTCTGGGCCTGAGTGGCAGTCCTTTTACTTTGGGCACGCCAGACTCTCCAAAACCGACACCTCAGCTGCCGCTCTTTCTGTAATTTTCCAAGCTGTTTAAAGGCACAGTCAACTTAGTGTATGTTATCTTCTGACCCACTGGAATTGTGATACAGTGAAGTTTAAGTGAAATAATCTGTCTGTAAACAATTGTTGGAAAAATTACTTGTGTCATGCACAAAGTAGATGTCCTAACCGACTTGCCAAAACTATAGTTTGTTAACAAGAAATTTGTGGAGTGGTTGAAAAACGAGTTATAACGACTCCAACCTAAGTGTATGTAAACTTCTGACTTCAACTGTATTGTTAAATCCTCAGCCTGTACTTGCCTCCCGTTTCCCAGCGTTTTTAGTCGCAGAACCGTTACACTGACATTGCTCGTCCGTATATTTATATATTCTATATTCCATTCCTTTACTTAGATATGTGTTTTATTGAGTGTATTGTTGTGAAGCTGATACATATTACTTGTTAGATATTACTGCACTTTTGGAACTAGAAACACAAGCAATTCGCTACACCCGCAATAACATCTGCTAAACACGTGTATGTGACCAATAATATTTGATTTGATTTGATAAAGTGATTCATCCATTGATACTGATTGAAAATGAACAAAAATATGGCTTTGTTTTCCTTATTTACAAAGTCATAAAAAAATATAACAATTGAATAAACCACCTTTGGGCTATGATCACAAATATGCCTCTAGTGTCAAAATGTTTCTATGCCTCATAGGCCTACTCTTAAAATACTACTTTTAGACTGGATTATACAGCTACAGTAAGAGAAAATTATAGGATAGCACAACCATGAATTCAATGCTCTTATTTATTTACTGCAATGTTACAATGCAATGTTCAATAACAGTCCATACAGTCTCTCAAACATCAACTATAGGCTCAGTGGGATGAAGCTGAGGCTTCAAACTAAACTGAAGTAGGAAAGAGGAGGAGGAAGTGGGTTGAGAGGGGAAGGGGACAGGAGAGCAGAAGGACTGAGAAGGACTGCAGAAGGACTGAGAAGAGTGGGCTAGGAGGAGGAGAGTATGTGAAAGGGAAGGAGGGGGAAGGCTGAGGAGGAGGGAGGAAGGGATGCTGAGTGAGTCTTTTCTCTCTCCCCCTGCGTGGGAGGCAGAGGTTCCCTCCTAATGACTATGTGGTGAGTGTTCTCCTGGAGTCGTGACTCGTTTGTTTTATTATTCCCTGGATTGTTCTCCTCCATCCATCTATGCTGCTGTGGCTTATCAAAGGCTGAGATAACAGGACGTGTGTGTGTGTTGCAGCATAGCATTCGTCTAGCTGTCACTAGCTCCCTGTCAAAGCAGCTAATTGGATCCAGTATTTGACCCAGCATCCCTTTAATTCTCTTTTTTCCACAATGATCTGTTCATTCAAGTCAGTAACAAATATGTATTTAAATGCTTTAAAATATTCAATAGCATTCAAAGTGTCATTCAGGCTCTCAAATACTTTCTATATCAGTATCATCTTACTTTCACAATGCCCATCACACAGTAATAAGTGGTCGCTAAAATAATGTATAGAATGATGTATTGTACTAGTGTTGTAGCTCAAGATGAAAACATTCACTTTACAGTGTCAAAAACACCTTTGTTAACGTCCCTGTGATGAGCCAATAGTTCCTGACTTTCCATTATAAATCTATATTAAAATAGTTCAGCAGTCTGTCATTGAGACAGGTTTTCTTTTCCAGTTCTGAGAGAGAGCGAGAGAGAGAGAGATACAGGTATTTGAGAGGTGCAAACTAGATCGCTGAGCAGGAACAGCCAATTAACAGGAAGAAGATAAAAGCCCATCCTTCATAATTGAAGCTACGGATGAGTCCTGTCATCCCTCATTATTATACATTTGCCAGCAGTGAGAAGCTAAGGTTGAAGCTATGTGAAGCTATCCTTGCCTACTTTCATGTTTCCTGGGTATCAAACCACCTTTAAATAATATAGGCATCACTTTTGAGGGTGAAAGCGAAGAGAAATTAAGCTGTTGTGGTTCCCTGCTTGATATTTCTTTGTAAAAGAAATATATATAATCTTCCTTTTTTTTGCTGTTTTGCAGCTGAGGGGCATGTATGTAGTAAACACTACAGAGTCTGGAATGTATTGTTTTGCCAGTGGTGCTGCTGGTGCCATGCTGCGGAGTGAAGTAACAGGTGGTGTGTGTCAACATCTCCCAGAAAGATGATCAATACCAATCTCAAACACACTGATGGCTGATTAGTGTGTGTGCGTGCGTGCGTCCGTGCATGTGTGCATGCATGCTTGTGGCTGGTTGGTCCTTGAGAGCAACACCCCACTGGCATAGCCCTGGTCACCTGGTTTTCTCACTTTGTAGTTATTGGACTATTAGGGGAGAGGGGGGCAAGGTATTTTTACAGTCAGCATCACTCCATCAAGGGAACTATAGTATTCTTTCTAAAAAGACTGTATACTGTATATTTCAGGATTTTGTGTATCCCTGGAAATAATCAGAGTTCATGTCAATAGTTTTGAAAACAACTTCTGGAGTAAGTTGAGCCGCAGGACAGGGTAAGTTAAGCCCCATACAAATGTCTGTACTAAATGAAATATTTGTTTTTTTAAAACAATGTCTGTCTTTTTCCCAAACACAATTCAACACAATCAATCCTTGTCTTTTAATAATTGAAATACTTTGTTTTAACACTTTTAACATGGGCCCAGTGATAATTCCTTGCATTACACCTGGGGAGAAAAAAACACAATTTCTCAACCATTGGCTCATCTTACTCCATGGCCATTGGCTCAACTTACCCCAAGACAAACATTTTGACTATATTAGCCCACAGATATGAGGTTTAGGACCTCATATTGAAGCTTAGAGACCTCAACTTATGTTTAAACTTTAGATACAAGCATCATGAAACCTCCAACACAAATTAATTTAATTTGTTGAGTCCGCTTTTTGGACCTACAGTGCCTTCAGAAAGTATTCATAACGCATGATTTATTCCACATTTTCTTGTGTTACAGCCTGAATTCAAAATGGATTAAGGATATATTTTTCCTCTCACCCATCTACACACAATACTGGCATTAGAGGTTTTTGCAAATGTACTGAAAATTAAATACAGAAGTTTCTAATTTACATAAGTATTCACACCCCTGATTACAGCTCTGTCTTTCTGAGTAAGTATCTAAGAGCTTTGCGCACCTGGATTTAACACTATTTGCACATTATTCTCAAACAATTATTAAAGCTCTGTCAAGTTGGTTGTTGATTATTGCTAGACAGCCATTTTCAAGTTAATTTAATTCAATTTTGAAGTCGTGCTCAATTATCAGTTTCTATTTGGTTTATATTGCCCATTCATTGTCAGGTAGAGACACAGTAAACCTTCAGACCCAAAAACATAATCAGTGCTCTAACTCCCCCTTGCGGTGGTCTGGACCAATGAAGCAGTGACGCAGGGTAACGTACTAAACCACGAATTACCTCTAAATTCCGAGGCATAATCTCAAAACTTTTAATTGAGGAACCACTGTAGATTTTATAGGTCAAAATTGTAACTAGGCCACTCAGGAACATTCAGTGTCATCTTGGTAAGCAACTCCAGTGTATAGTTGGCCTTGTGTTTTAGGTTTTTGTCCTGCTGAAAGGTGAATTGTCTCCCAGTATCTGTTGAAAAGCAGACTAAACCTGGTTTTCCTCTAGGATTTGCCTGTGCTTAGCTCTATTCTGTTTCTTTTTTATATTGTTTTTTTACTCCCTAGTCCTTGTCGATGACAAGCATACCCGTAACATGATGCAGCCACCACCATGCTTGAAAATATGAAGAGTGGTACTCAGTGATGTGTTGTGTTGGATTTACCCCAAACATAACGCTTTGTATTCAGGACATGAAGTTAATTTTTTTGCAGTATTACTTTAGTGGCTTATTACAAACAGGATTCATCTGTACAAGCTTCCTTATTTTCACTAGGTGCCCTTCTTTGCGAGGCATTGGAAATCTCCCTGGTCTTTGTGGTTGAGTTGGTGTTTGAAATTCACTGCCAACTGAGGGACCTTACAGATAAATGTATGTGGGGTACAGAGATGAGTTAGTCATAAAAAAATCATGTTAAACCATATTATTGCACACAGAGTCCATGCAACTTATTACTTGTTAAGCAAATTTACTCCTGAACTTATTTATGCTTATCATAACAAAGGGGTTGAATACTTATTGACTCAAGACATTTCAGCTTTTTATTTTTAATTTGTAGACATTTCTAAAAACATAATTCCACTTTGACATTATAGTGTATTGTGTGTAGGCCAGTGACACAATCTCAATTTAATGTATTTTAAATTCAGGCTGTAACACAACAAAATTAGCAAAAAGTCAAGGGGGTGTGAATACTTTCTGAGGGCACTTGCTTACCCATTTTTCAATGTGGTTTCTTCCTTCAGACTCCATTAAATTATGACCACTTCTTAACTATTTGGTCAAATAATTCATTTTTTGTATGTTTTCCTAGAAAAAAGGGTGGCTCAACTTCTTGGGTCAACTTACCCCACTCTCCATTACACTAGTTAGTGCTTTAAAAATATGAAGTAGTTTTCCGATGTTCGGTATCAGAATTTACTTGATAACAAGAGGAGGGAGACATTTTTATTTAACTGCAATCCCACAGTTATACATAGACATTTATTTTCGTGTCGACGCTGGATACAGTGCCTTACAGCTTTTTGTTAGAAATATACCTGTTCCTGGATATCCTTTTTGAATTTCCAATGGTCTTGTTGAAACTAAACTTAACATGTCATTAGCAAACAGATGCCCACTGTATCAATCCCAGGGTCCTGAGCTGAGCTGTAGTCAATGAAAAGCATTCTTTTTTATTTTATTTAAACTTTATTTAACTAGGAAAGTCAGCTAAGAAGAAATTATTATGTACAATGATGGCCTACCAAAAGGCAAAAGGCCTCCTGTGGGGATGGGGGCTGGGATTAAAAATAAATAATAAAATAAAATATTAATATAGGACAAAACACACATTATGAAAAGAGATTCAACACAACACTACATAAAGAGAGACCTACAACAATGATATAGCAAGGCAGCAACACATGACAACACAGCATGGTAGCAACACAATATGACAACAACATGGTAACAACACAACATGGTAGCAGCACAAAACATGGTACAAACATTATTGGGCAGCACAAAGGGCATGAAGCTCTCAATCTCTCCAAAAACTCTTGTCCAGTCCATTTAGTAGTCAACTGAAATGAAAAATTATTTTTGTTAAGTTATATTTTTTTCTGGGTCTCTTTAATTAGTTATAGTTTTGTCAATTGCCACAGAAAATAGATGTTTGATGAATATTTGTGTCACTATTTTTGTTGATGAAATTAACACTGTTGCAAACTGCCTACACTGTTCTCATTCTAGAATGCCTTAAATCTTGTCATAGGTAAATAATTATTCTACTTCTCAGGTCACATATTCAACACTTAATGGGACTTTGCGTTACATAGAGCTCTATTAGTTAAACATACAATTACACACTAATTATTCACATATCATACCGAATAATACACTACTGTACAATAGGCCTATTATATAGACTCTTAGAAAAAAGTGTTCCAAAAGGGTTCTTCGGCTGTTCCCATAGGAGAACCCTTTTGGGTTTCAGGTAGAACCCTTTTGTGTTACATGTAGAACCCTCTGTGGAAAGGGTCCTACATGGAACCCAAAAAGGTTCTACCTGGAACAGAAAGGGTTCTACCTGGAAAGGGTTCTTCAAAGGGATCTCCTATGGGGACAGCAGAATCACCATTTTAGGTTCTATATAGCACATTTTCTAAGAGTGTACAGACTGGAATTCAAATGAGGCCTCATCAAGCTACGTATTATTATCACACCTTCCTTCCCGGTGTGTAGTTAGGCCTAATCTGCTTAACCAACACTTTTTCCATTGGATGATGTAGTATGTTCTCCCTGATGACCCCACAGGGAGTTCAGGGGGTAATTACGAGAGGTGCTTCACTAATTCAGCTACTCATTAAGCCAATTAACCAGTACTGGGGAACATTGTGTAAGCAACATGAAACTGCTCAGCTATTGATCCCTGCCCACTCCTCATCTTTGTGGCTAGCCTTTAAAGCCTTAGCTAGCTTTACCTCGCGGTCCCACGGGACCATCTCAGCAGACAAATCAAAGACACTTGTTTAGATCCTTTCACACCATGGCTAGGTGTTTTTTAAGAGATTGCAGCTGCTATACTGCCAAAGGCTGAGCTGGGTTTAGTTGATTCAATCTGTTGCTCTGTATTTATTGCATGGTCACTTGGAAGATTAGCCTCCAATATAAATTAGCTGTATAAAGGGTCCCTTTGGAAGGCTGTGGAAAAGAGCAGATTGAATCAAGTATTAAATTCAGAAACAGTGGGAGGAAACAACTCTCTCTCTCTCTCTCTCTCTCTCTCTCTCTCTCTCTCTCTCTGTCTCTCTCTGGAAGCGGTCAGGGGGGACTAAAGACAAGGAAAGGAGTGCCTTTTTGGGACACACAGGTGGAAATACAACACAATTTTAGGCTTTTGACCCTCAAGTATTTTTGTGGATCAAAGTGTTGATATGCTGCCTAGTGCCACCTCACTACTTTCTAGAGTTGGTGAAGAGTCCAGCTGGGTGATTTGAGGACCAGAGGCTAAGGTGATTGGAATGTCGCTGTGTATGGTCTGAGCAATGCCTTACACTTTCTGTTTCCTCCAAAGCTGTGGGTCTCAAATGAATAAATGTCATAAATTTTTCTCTGCGATGATTACTCCTCTAAAATAAATGTATCTTGTTCTTTCAGACAGCCAAAACACTCACACATTGGTTAGGATACTAAAAATACCATTTGTAAAATGTGGGCAAAGGGATCAAGGTCAGAATGACTGATGGATTAATGATTATTACACTGGTATTGAATTTGGTACTGAACATTACATTGCATGTGTCTCAAATGCAGTGGCTTTTCCCTGAACTGGGGACAATATGCCCATGTAATAACACTGTATAGGCGCCCATAGCCATATTTCAATGATGGAGGGTTCAACTAATGCCGGGGGTGCACTACACGACTTTCAAAATCCTAACATCGCTGAGCCTCTCGTTAAACAATTGTCTTTCATGTAGTTTTTTTGTCTTGCCAACGTACTGGTGCGCACACTAAATGATCTGGCACAGACAGTGTAGAATATTTTTTACTTGTTCCTCAGGATTCCCGATACCATGCTGTCTCGCGAAAACAATGATGTGTGTATGTGATTGGATTGTGAACGTAGCTAGAAAGAGCTGTGGCTCAAAGCAGCGTTTTCAGTCCGAAATTCATGCTTGCCATTTAGAGTTGACATTTTGAATTGAATAACATTTCTTGTGAACTTCAGAGCTGTAATGATTTGACACTTTGGCTTTGGTTAACCACTTAGGAAGAAGCGGCCGCTCCCGACACTACCCGGTGAAATTTTATGCGCCAAATTCAAAATCCAAAAGTTGAATTATTAAACATTCATCAATATACAAGTGTTGCATAGTCATCAAAAGCTCTGATTCTTGGCAATATCACAGCATTGTCCGATTTCAAAAAGGTTTCACGGCGAAAGCACAACATTTGATTGTTTGAGGATAGCACCTCATATTTTCCACATTAGCATGAATTCATATCCAGCGCGGGTCACACAAAACCCATATCAGAGCTAAAATAAATCCATTACCTTTCGAAGAACTTCTGCTGAGGGCTTCCCAAGTGTCCAAATAAGACGTCCTATGGTTCTTTTCAGTGCAGAGCCAGAATCCCCATGTCGTTGCCTACTCGGTGCGCACGGCCGTCACCGACGCTCCTTAAATGTGAGCGGGTCAGAGACTTAATCTGAGGGCTACTGATCCCGTCTTTGAGCAGTCCCAGACGTCCCAATATTTTCAAACATGTTTGATTTTATTACCACAAAACCTGCAATGCACTTGTAGTGTAAGTTTTTAGAACAATGATCAGCAATAGCCAATGAGAGCTCGCCAGAGAAGAATGACAGTTTTGCATCACCCAGAATGTATAGACGAGCAGGACCGATGACTACTACTAGTATGCGTTTGTACTTGCCTTTAACTTCTTAGCAGCAGCAGAGGCAGCAGAGATGACGGTTTTGGAGAGTCTGGCGTGCCCAAAGTAAAATGCCTGCCACTCAGGCCCAGAAAATAGGATATACACATAATTAGTACTATTGGATAGGAAACACTCTGAAGTTTCTAAAAGTGTTAAAATAATGTCTGTGAGTATAACAGAGCTGATATAGCAGGCGAAAACCCGGGAAATTTCTGTCCGGAATTTTTTTGTTGTTGTGACCTTTGCTCTGTTTGATACTCTCCCTATTGATTTTAATGGAATCCAGCTCCGAGATTGCAGTACCTATGGCTTCCACTAGATGTCAACAGTCTTTCTACAGAGTTTGGAAGCTCTAGCAGTGAGCAGAACGGATAGGAACAGGAAATAGTCAAGGGAGCTCAGATGTCAACAACATTTCATGGGCAAGAGACCGTGTGCACGCCCCACATTATTTTCCTTTTATAACGTTTAGGTTACCATCCGAGTGAAATATTATCGCGAATATTCATAAAAGGATAGCTATGGATGCATTTTAACTGGTATTTGATTTGTTTAGGAAAAGTTTATAGGTATATTTGAACGCGTTCTCTTCACGTTTCAATGGGCGATTCGACGTTGGATTTTCTGAACATAACGCACCAACCAAACTGAGATTTATGGATATAATAAATGACTTTTTCGAACAAAAGAACCATTGGATGTCTTCGTTGGACACTTTGGAAGCCCTCAGCAGAAGTTCTTCAAAAGGTAAGGGATTTGTCTATGCTGTGAAATGTGTTTTGTGTGAACCGCAATGGTTTATGAATTTATGCTAATGCAGAAATATTGGAGTTGCTACCCTCAAACAATCAAATGTTGTGCTTTCGCCGTAAAGCCTTTTTGAAATCTGACAACGCTGTGATATTGCCAAGAAGCAGAGCTTTTGATGACTATGCAACACTTGTATATTGATGAATGTTTAATAATTAAACTTTTGGATTTTGAATTTCGCGCTAGCGCCCCACCACTCCGTAAGTAGGTAGAGGTGACAGTGTCCTCAGTGTTGTGTTGCTGTAGATAAATGCATTAGTTTATCATGTACTTATGGTCAGCAGACAAGCCTAAGCAACGTGTCAGATGTCAGTAACAGCTGCTGTACTTAGAAAGATGGCCGAGCTAACTGATACTGAGGACCTGATGTGACGGACCAACGCCCGATGCTCTGTATTACGGGAGATTATAATGTTTATTGCATAACACCCTCATCTCTAAGGCATCGAGTAATCGGCATAAAATTCTGATAAGCTGATGTCCCTGTTTAAGCCGATAAGATGTCTGATGTTTGAATTATGTCATATGTTTTGAGCCTTTAGGATGAGGTTGGTTTTGGGCCATTAAAAACTGAAAAGTCTCCACCATCAGTCATCATCTCCTATGATGCAAGGGGATTTCTAGGAGGGTTTATGGAGCTGTAGAGTAATTGATAGTCTATGTCTGGAAACATCAGTTCAGAAATATACTAAGAATTAGGCTGAAATACGTATGGTTGTGTTGAACGCGGTAGGCTAATGTTTGCTAAAGGCTATCTTCAGTGGTGTGGGTCAGAACAGTGTGGGTGTTGTTTATCAATTTTATATGATGGGAATTTGGCAGATTCATGAAAAGAAACCAAACTAGGTACAGTCAAGATTTGGCTTTTGCCCTGCTTTTGGTGTTAAATTGAGAAAAAAACAAGAAACAAACGAATTACAAACAACAAATCAAACGAAATTGTATTGGTGGCATACACCACAGGAGGTTGGTGGCACCTTAATTGGGAAGGACAGGCTTGTGGTAATGGCTGGAGCGAAATGGATGGAATGGTATCAAACACATGGTTTCCATGAGTTTGATGCCATTCCATTCACTCCAATCCAGGCATAATTATGAGCTGTCCTCCCTCTGCAGCCTCCACTGACATACTCATATTTAGCAGATGTTATTGCGCATGTAGTGAAATGATTGTGTTCCTAACTCCAACAGTGCAGTAATATCTAACAATTCACAACAATACACATAAATCTAAAAGTAAAAGAATGGAATTAAGGATGAGCAATGTCAGAGTCCAGAGTATATATACAGTATATACAGTGCATTCGGAAAGTATTCAGAACCCTTGAATTTTTACACATTTTGTTACGTTACAGCCTTATTCTAAAATTGATGAAATTGTTTTTTTCCCTCATCAAACTACACACAATACCCCATAATGACAAAGCAAACACAGTTGTTTAAAAAATAATTGCAACAAAAATAAATAAATATGAATAAGACCATTTACTCAGTACTTTGTTGAAGAACCGTTGGCAGCAATTACATCCTCAAAACCTATTGGCTATGACGCTACAAGCTTGGCACACCTGTATTTGGGGAGTTTCTCCCATTCTTCTCTAAAGACCCTCTCAAGCTCTGTCAGTTTGGATGAGGAGCGTTGCTGCACAGCTATTTTAAGGTCTCTCCAGAGATGTTCGATCGGGTTCAAGTCCAGGCTCTGGCTGGGCCACTCAAGGACGTTTAGAGACTTGTCCCAAAGCCACTGCCGCATTGTCTTGGCTTTGTGCTTAGGGTCGTTGTCCTGGTGGAAGGGTGAACCTTTATACCAGTCTGAGGTCCTGAGTGCTCTACAGCAGGTTTTCATCAAGGTTCTCTCTGTCTTTCCCTCGATCCTGACTAGTCTCCCAGTCCCTGCCGCTGAAAAACATCCCACAGCATGATGCTGCCACCACCATGCTTCACCGTAGGGATGGTGCCAGGTTTCCTCTAGACGTGACGCTTGGCATTCAGGCCAAAGAGTTCAATCTTGGTTTCCTCAGACCAGAGAATCTTGTTTCTCATGGACTGAGGGTCCTTTAGGTGCCTTTTGGCCAACGCCAAGCGGGCCGTCATGTGCCTTTTACTGAGGAGTGGCTTCCGTCTAGCCACTCTACCATAAAGGCTTGATTGGAGGAGTGCTGCAGAGATGGTTGTCCTTCTGGAAGGTTCTCCCATCTCCACAGAGGAACTCTGAAGCTCTGTCAAAGTGACCATCGGGTTCTTGGTCACTACCCTGACCTAGGCCCTTTCCCCGATTGCTCAGTTTGGCCAGGTGGCCAGCTCTAGGAAGTGTCCTGGTGGTTCCAAATTTCTTCCATTTGGAAATGATGGAGGCCACTTTATTCTTGGGGACCTTCAATGCTGCAGAAGTTTTTGGTACCCTTCCCCAGATCTGTGACACAATACTGTCTCGGAGCTGTACAGACAGATCCTTCAACCTCATTCAACCTCAACCTTTTTATAGGGATGTTTGTATGTTTAACTACTTAGGGAGTAGCGGCGCGCTAGCGGGCCCCACTCCCGACACTACCCGGTGAAATGTAAGGCGCCAAATTCAAAATCCAAAAGTTGAATTATTAAACATTCATCAATATACAAGTGTTGCATAGTCATCAAAGGCTCTGCTTCTTGGCAATATCACAGCGTTGTCAGGTTTCAAAAAGGCTTGACGGCGAAAGCACAACATTTGATTGTTTGAGGATAGCACCCCACATATTTTCCACATTAGCATAAATTCGTATCCAGCGCGGGTCACACAAAACCCATATCAGAGCTAAAATATATCACTTACCTTTCGAAGAACTTCTGCTGAGGGCTTCCCAAGTGTCCAACGAAGACATCCAATGGTTCTTTTGTTCGAAAAAGTCATTTATTATATCCATAAATCTCCGTTTGGTTGGCGCGTTATGATCAGTAAAATCCACCGTTGAGTCGCACATTGAACCGTGAAGAGAACACGTTCAAATTATCTTCTGCCAAGAAGCAGAGCTTTTGATGACTATGCAACACTTGTATATTGATGAATGTTCAATAATTCAACTTTTGGATTTTGAATTTGGCGCCTTACATTTCACCGGGGAGTGTCGGGAGTGGCCCGCTAGCGCGCCGCTACTCCCTAAGTAGTTAACATTCACTACCATGCGGACAACACACAGCTGTACATTTCAATGAAACATGGTGTAGCCCCAAAATTGCCCTCCCTGGAACCTGTGTTTCAGACATAAGGAGGTGGATGGCGGGAAACATTTTACTTTTAAACTCTGACAAAACAGAGATGCTAGTTCTAGGTCCCAAGAAACAAAGATATCTTCTGTTGGATATGACAATTAATCTTGATGGTTGTACGGTCATCTTAACTAAAACTGTGAAGGACCTTTGCGTTACTCTGGACCCTGATCTCTCTTTTGACGAACATATCAAGAACAACTTTTTTCCATCTCAGTAACATTGCAAAAATCAGAAACTTTCCGTCCAAAAATTATGCTGAAAAATGAATCCATGCTTTTGTCACTTCAAGATTAGACAACTGCAATGCTCTACTTTCTGGCTACCTGGATAAAGCACTAAATGAACTTAAGTTAGTGCTAAACACGGCTGCTTGAATCTTGACTAGAACCAAAAAATGTGATCATATTACTTCAATGCTAGCCTCTCTACACTGGCTTCCTGTTAAGGCTAGGGCTGGTTTCAAGGTTCTACTGCTAACATACAAAGCATTACATGGGCTTGCTCCTACCTATCATTCCGATTTGGTCCTGCCGTACCTACCTACACATACGCTATGGTCACAAGACACAGGTCTCCTTACTGTCCCTAGTATTTCCAAGCAAACAGCTGGAGGCAGTGCTTTCTCCTATGAACTAAATTTTTATGGAATGGTCTGCCTATTCATGTGAGAGACGCAGACTTGGTCTCGACCTTTAAGTCTTTATTGAAGACTCAACCTTTCAGTAGGTCCTATGGTTGAGTGTAGTCTGGTCCAGGGGTTTGAAGGTGAATGGAAAGGCACTGGATTGACGAACCATCCTTGCTGTCTCTGTCTGGCCGGTACCCCTCTCTCCACTTGGATTCTCTGCCTCTAACCCTCTGGGTAACTCTGGGGCTGAGTCACTGGCTTACTGGTGCTCTTCCATGCCGTCCCTAGGAGGGGTGCATCACTTGAGTGGGTTGAGTCACTGACGTGATGTTCCTGTCCGGGTTGGCGCCCCCCTCGGGTTCATGTCGTGGGGGAGGTCTTTGTGGGCTATACTCGGCCTTGTCTCATGGTAGTAGGTTGGTAGTTGAAGATATCCCTCTAGTGGTGTGGGGGCTGTGCCTTGGCAAAGTGGGTTGAGTTATATCCTGCCTGTTGGGCCCTGTCCGGGGGTATCGTCGGACAGGGCCACAGTGTCTCCCGACCCCTCCTCTCTCAGCCAACAGTATTTATGCTGCAATAGTTTGTGTTGGGGGGCTAGGGTCAGTCTGTTATATCTGGAATATTTCTCATGTCTTATCCAGTGTCCTGTGTGAATTTAAGTATGCTCCCTCCCAGGGTCCTAAATTCTATGTTTCTCTTTTTCTCTTTCTCTCTCTCTCTCCTCTCGGAGGACCTGAGCACTAGGATCATGCCTCAGGACTACCTGGCCTGATGACTCCTTGCTGACCCCAGTCCACCTGGTCATGCTGCTGCTCCAGTTTCAACTGTTCTGCTTGCGGCTATGGGACCCTGACCTGTTCACTGGACGTGCTACCTTGTCCCAGACCTGATGTTTTGGACTCTCTCTCTACCTCACCTGCTGTCTCTAACTTTGAATGATCGGTTATGAAAAGCCAACTGACATTTACTACTGAGGTGCTAACCTGTTGCACCCTCTACAACCATTGTGATTATTATTATCTGACCCTGCTGGTCATCTACGAACGTTTGGACATCTTGGCCAAACGTTCGTAGATGACCAGTTCTGTTATAATCTCAACCCGGCACAGCCAGAAGAGGACTGACCACCCCTCAGAGCCTGGTTCCTCTATAGGTTTCTTTCTAGGTTCTGGCTTTTCTAGTGAGTTTTTCCTAGCCACCGTGCTTCTACATCTGCATTGCTTGCTGTTTGGGGCTTTAGGCTGGGTTTCTGTAAAGCACTTTGTGACATCGGCTGATATAAAAAGGGCTTTATAAGTCAATTTGATTGATGGATTGATGAGGAAAACAATTATTTTATCCATTTTAGAATAATACTGTAACGTAACAAAATGTGGAAAAAGGGAACGGGTCGGAGTACTTTCCGAATGCACTGCACTTACAGTACCAGTCAAAAGTTTGGACACATCTACTTATTCAAGAGTTTTTCTTTATTTTTAGTATTTCTACATTGTAGAATAATATTTAAGACCTCAAAACTATTAAATAAAACATATGGAATCATTTAGTAACCAAAAAAGTGTTAAACAAATCAAAATATATTTTATATTTCAAATTATTCAAAGTAGCCACCCTTTGCCTTGATGACAGCTTTGCACACTCTTGGCATTCTCTCAACCAGCCTCACCTGGAATGCTTTTTCAACAGTCTTGAAGGAGATCCCCCATTGTTGGTTGCTTTCCTTCACTCTGCGGTCCAACTCATCCCATCCCATATCTCAATTGGGTTGAGGTCCGGTGATTGTGGAGGCCAGGTCATCTGATGCAGCACTCCATTACTCTCCAAATAGCGCTTTCACAGCCTGGAGGTGTGTTTTGGGTCGTGGTCCTGCTACAACAACAAAAAATCCACTAAGTGCAAACCAGATGGGAAGGCATGCCGTTGCAGAATGCTGTGGTAGCCATGCTGGTTAATTGTGCCGTGAATTTTAAATAAATCACAAACAGTGTCACCAGCAAAGCACACCCACACCATAGCACCTCCTCTTCCATGCTTCACGGTGGGAACCACACATGCAGAGATCATCCGTTCAGCTACTCGTTGTCTCACATAGACATGGCAGGTGGAACCAAAAATCTCAAATTTGGACTCATCAGACCAAAGGACAGATTTCCACCGGTCTAACTTCCATTTCTCGTGTTTCTTTTCCCTAGTCTTATTGGTGTCCGATAGTGGTTTCTTTCCAGCAATTCTACCATGAAGGCCTGATTCACTCAGTCTCCTCTGAACAGTTGATGTTGATATGTGTCTGTTACTTGAACTCTGTGAAGCATTTATTTGGGCTGTAATTTCTGAGGCTGGTAACTCTAATGAACTTATCCTCTGCAGCTCTGGGTCTTCCTTTCCTGTGGCGGTTGTCACATGTGCTCCTTCTCCGGCCTATAGTTCACCAGGCTGCTCATTATGGCACACACAAGTCACCATCATTACGCACACCTATGTGTCGTCAGACTCACCTGGACTCACTTCCCTGATTACCTTCCCAATATATGTCACTCCCTTTGGTTCCTTCCCCAGGCGTCACTGTTTCTGTTTCTTGTCTGTGTGCTGTTCGAGTTTCTTTTTTATATTATGTTCCATTTAGTTATTAAAACACTCACTCCCTGAACTTGCTTCCTGACTCTCAGTGTACATCGTTACAGAATGACTCCTCTCCTAAGGGAAGCATCATGAAGTGTTTCTTGTTTCGGTGGGAATGACGCTACAGGCTCTCATGCCTCAGCCGGATCGCCAGGCTCCTCTGCTACAGCTGGCTCGTCGGGCTTTCATACCTTCACCGGATTGCCAGGCTTCCCTGCTTCCACCGGCTCTTTAGGCTCTCATGCCTCAGCCGGATCGCCAGGCTCCACTGCCTCAGCCGGTCTGTCAGGTTCCCGCGCCCCAGACGGCGACAAGTTCCTGTGCATCAGCAGGGGTGACCGGTACACTCCTGATCCCCGGGATCTTGCCTTTGGTTGGCGTCCTGAGGCTGGAGCCGAATGCGCCGTGGAGGGGGTACCATCACGTATGCTCTCTCAAGCACTCTAGGTTGCCATGCTCCCACCTTTCAGCCGGACTGACAGGTTTCCCGCGCCTCAGCAAAGGTGACCGGTAAATGTTTCTCATTCATCAAAAATGTTTAGTATGTTAAAACAGAGGGAGAGTGGGGTATGTTGAGCCATTTTTGACATTCAGCATCACTACGTCAAGGGAAATATAGCACTCTTTCTAGCAAAGATATATACATACATTTCAAGATGTTGTGTATCCATGGAAATAATAAATTCATGTAAATATAACATAGCTTGTCCAAAAACGTGGCATTTTGGCACAACTGACCATGGGTATGAGGTAAATTGAGCATAGGGATAGGGTAAGCATAGGGACACATTTCTAACACTTTAAAAAAAAGTTTATTATTAAAACACTCACTCCCCGAACTTGCTTCCCGACTCTCAGCGCACATCATTACAGAATGACGCCCCTCATAAGGGAAGCATCATGGAGTGTTTTTTGTTTTGATGGGAATGACGTCGTGTCCAGGAGCCGCTACAGGCTCTCATGCCTCAAATGGATCGCCAGGCTCCTCTGCTACATCTGGCTTGTCGGGCTCCTGATCCCCGGGATCTTCCCTTTGGTTGGCGTCCTGCGGCTGGAGCCGAACGCGCCGTGGAGGGGGTACCGTATGCTCTCTCTGGCACTCTAGGTCGCCATGCTCCCTCGTTTCAGCCAGACTGACAGGTTTCCCGCGCCTCAGCAAAGGTGACCAGTCCACTCCTGATCCCTGGTATCGTAATTTTGGTAATTTTCCTGCGGCTGGAGCCACGTGTCAGGGAGGGGGTACTGTCACGTGTGCTCCCTCTCCGGCCTCTAGGTCACCAGGCTACTCATTATGGCACACACCTGTCACCATCGTCACGCGCACCTGCGTGTCGTCAGACTCACCTGGACTCACTTCCCTGATTACCTTCCCTATAAACAGTTGAAGTCGGAAGTTTACATACACCTTAGCCAAATACATTTAAACTCAGTTTTTCACAAATCCTGACATTTAATCCTAGTACAAATTCCCTGTCTTAGGTCAGTTAGGATCACCACTTTATTTTAAGAATGTGAAATGTCAGAATAATAGTAGAGAGAATTATTTCTTTCAGACTTTATTTCTTTCATCACATTCCCAGTGGGTCAGAAGTTTACATGCTACCAAATGCTAATTGAGTGTATTGTCTTTAAATTGTTTAACTACTTAGGGAGTAGCGGCGCGCTAGCGGGCCACTCCCGACACTACCCGGTGAAATGTAAGGCGCCAAATTCAAAATCCAAAAGTTGAATTATTAAACATTCATCAATATACAAGTGTTTTGCTTAGTCATCAAAAGCTCTGTTTCTTGGCAATATCACAGCGTTGTCAGATTTCAAAAAGGCTTCATGGCGAAAGCACAACATTTGATAGTTTGAGGATAGCACCTACAATATTTGTCCATTAGCATAAATTCATAAACCATCGCGGTTCACACAAAACCCATTTCACAGCGAAAACAAATCCCTTACCTTTTGAAGAACTTCTGCTGAGGGCTTCCCAAGTGTCCAACGAAGACATCCAATGGTTCTTTTGTTATTATATCCATAAATCTCCGTTTGGTTGGTGCGTTATGATCAGAAAATCCACTGTTGTGTCGCCCATTGAACCGTGAAGAGAACACGTTCAAATTATACCTATACACTTTCTACAAACAAATCAAACATCATTTTTAATGTATCCTTAGGTATCCTTTTATGTATATTTACTGTAATATTTCAACCGGATGATAACGTGAACAAGGAAAGGAAAATAAAGTGGTGCGCGTTCACAATCTCGCGCCCGTCAAACGTTGTAAACAAAAGTGGTCCCCTGACTACTTCCTCTTCCTGTCTGTTCTGCTTACTGCTACAGCTTTCAGACTCTGTATAAAGACTGATGACATTTAGTGGAAGCCATAGGTACTGCAGTCTCAGTCCTAGTTAAAAGATAAATGAATAGGCAGCCTGGAGAAGGTCATTTACAAAAAAAACTGCAAATCCGGATGGATTTTCCTCGGGTTTTCGCCTGCTATATCAGTTCTGTTATACTCACATTATTTTAACACTTTTAGAAACTTCAGTGTTTCCTACCCAATAGTACTAATTATGTGCATATCCTTTTTTCTGGGCCTGAGTGGCAGGCATTTTACTTTGGGAACGCCAGACTCACGCCAGACTTTTTTTTGTGACATGCCCTCACTTCCAATGGCTGTCTACGGGATTCTCAGTAAAATAAGACCCAGATTGCAGTACCTATGTCTTCCACTAGATGTCAACAGTCTTTAGACAAGGGTTCATGCCTTTACCATGGAAGACAACCGAACAGAAGAATAATTTGTAAGTGGATAGAGGAAGTCACTTTAGTTTTTTGTGCGTGAGACCGTGTGCGTTCCTCGGTATTTTACTTTTCTATAGTTTAGGATATTATCCGTGTGAAATATAATCGTTAATATACATAAGTGTACCTAAGGATACATTATAAATGATGTTTGATTTGTTTGGGCAAAGTTGATAGGTATAATTTGAACGCTTTCTCTTCCCTGTACAATGGGCGAGTAGACGGTGGATTTTCTGAACATAACGCGCCAACCAAACGAAGATTTATGGATATAAACAATGGCCTTTTCTAACAAAAGAAACATGAATTGTCTTGCTTGGACACTTCGGATTGCCCTCAGCAGAAGATCATCAAAGGTAAGCGATTTATTTTAGCTCTTTTATGTGTTTTGTGAGACCCGCACTGGTTATGAATTCATGCTAATGCAGAAAATATGTGAGGTGCTGTCCTCAAACAATCAAATGTTGTGCTTTCGCCGTAAAGCCTTTTTGAAATCTGACAACGCTGTGATATTGCCAAGAGTCTAAGCTTTTGAAGACTATGCAACACTTGTATATTGATGAATGTTTTATAATACAACATTTGGATTTTGAATTTGGCGCCTTACATTTCCCTGGGTAGTGTCGGGAATGGGGCGCTAGCGCCCCAATGATCCGTAAGAACTTGGGTCAAACGTTTCGGGTAGCATTCCACAAGCTTCCCACAATAAATTGGGTGAACTTTGGCCCATTCCTGACAGAGCTGGTGTAACTGAGTCAGGTTTGTAGGCCTTGCTCGCACACGTTTTTCAGTTCTGCCCACAAATTTTCTATGGGATTGAGGTCAGGGTTTTGTGATGGCCACTCCAATATCTAGACTTGGTTGACCTTAAGCCATTTTGCCACAACTTTGGAAGTATGCTTGGGGTCATTGTGAATTTGGAAGACCCATTTGCGACCAAGCTTTAACTTCCTGACTGATGTCTTGAGATTTTTCTTCAATATATCCACATAACTTTCCTACCTCATGATGCCATCTGTTTTGTGAAGTGCACCAGTCCCTCCTGCAGCAAAGCACCCTCCAAAGCACCCTGTGCTGTTCGAGTTACTTGTTTTGTATTATGTTCCGTTTATTTATTGAAAAACACTCACTCCCTGAACTTGCTTTCCGACTCTCAGCGCACATCGTTACTGCGGTACTCATGAGAAACAGTTTCATCATAGCGCTTGATGGTTTTTGCGACTGCACTTGAAGAAACTTTAAAAGTTTGTGATTGTTCCAGATTGACTGACCTTCATTTCTTAAAGTAATGATGGACTATCGTTTTGCTTTGCTGATTTGAGCTGATCTTGCCATAATATGGACTTGGTCTTTTACCAAATAGGGTTATCTTCTGTATACCACCCCTACCTTGTCACAACACAACTGATTGGCTCAAACGAAAGAAATTCCACAAATTTACTTTTAAGACGGCACACATTCCAGGTGACTACCTCATGAAGCTGGTTGAGAGAATGCCAAGAGTGTGCAAAGCTGTCATCAAGGCAAAGGGTGGCTACATTGAAGAATATCAAAAATAAAATAGATTTTGATTTGTTTTACACTTTTTATTGTTACTACATGATTCCATATGTGTTATTTCATGGATTTGATGTCTTCACTATTATTCTATAATGTAGAAAATAGTAAAAATAAAGAAAAACCCTGGAATGAGTAGGTGTGTTCAAACCTTTGACTGGTACTGTATGTAGTGTTTAGCTCCTCTTCAATGTAAATGTGAAAAGTGCTTATGAAAGTATCACTGCCATAATCATAAAATGCAACATGGATGGGAAGAAAACAATTATTTTTCACCATCAGACATTGCAAAATTCCCAACAAACTATAAGCAGTGAGAACTTACTTCAAAGTGATTAGAAATTGGGTCATATTTGTCAGGCTGAAATTTTCTCTCTAACATAAAAATGTATTTAAACTTGAGTGCTGCTGACAAGAAAATCTTCAGATGAAGAAAAAAAACGATTGTGCCCCATGAACCACTTGGGTTGTTGTAAAATCATTGCTCTAATCTTGTGTTGTGTCTTTTGGGGGCCTCTGTGCTCAGCCTCCCTCCTTTGTTCGGTAAACATTCAGGCAGAGGTCTGATAGAAGTTAATCCAGAAGAGAGTTTGAGAATAAAATCCGCCTTGAGCTTCTGCTTCCCGAAAACACTTTTGGGATTCTTCAGTGCTGGTTGACCCAATTGTAGAATAAACACAAATAGTTTCATTTGAATGAAGTCTTCAATGTGGTAATAAATAGCCTAATGCAACAGATATGAATGTTTCTCATTCATCAAAAATGTTTAGTATGTTAAAACAGAGGGAGAGTGGGGTATGTTGAGCCATTTTTGACATTCAGCATCACTATGTCAAGGGAAATGTAGCATTCTATCTCGCAAAGATAACTACATATATTTCAAGATGTGTATCCCTGGAAATAATCAATTCATGTAAACATAGCATAGCTTGTCCAAAAACCATGGGTATGAGGTAAATTGAGCATAGGGACAGGGTATCTAAAAATATCTAATTTGGTTAGATACAAGCATTTTTTGGACCTAACTTGCTAATCAGTTCTTCTATGTGGTTTCTTCCTTCATAGACTCCAAATGTTGACCTCTTCCGAAATACTTGGCTGAAACAGGAGGGCATCATTTGACTTTGTTGAGATTGTGCAGTCAGTGAACCTGTTCCTGTTCAGTGTGTCTGTAATCTTCACGCAGGCTGACAGGAAGCACTATCCCAGACGATGCAGATGACATCACTGTCAAATATTTACCTCTCTCACTCTCTTACTGCTACATTTTTCATTTGAGGGTAAAAATACTTAGCATATTCCATTCTTCGCCATCTCTGGTGGTTTATTAGGAGAAAACAAATTGAGAACCCTGTAAGATCTTCAGAAGTTGGTAAACAGTGACAATTCCAGAGAAAATGACTATGTAATTGACTAGGCCTAGCAGTTCTGACAACAATAATGGAGCCACAGTGCAGTATATAGTACTGATAATTACTATAGATAAGGGAACAAGGGAGGCCATGTTTCATCCTTGAATTGCAGTATACTGAGAAAAGAACTGGGCATATGCCAAGAGAAGAATTGATGGTGTGCACAAACCAAGTGTATAAGTATAATTTGAACGTGTTTTTGGAACCATTTTCCTAGAAAATAAAATACCAGATCAGACTTTCAATTTTAATTAAGCCTAGAGAGAGTGATTATTTTTTTTTTAAATACAGTATATCCAACAAAACCACAAAATAGGGGGATATATATGATGTGCTTTAACCATCTGACAAGATCACAAGTATTTTCTCACACTTTAATTGGTCAGTAGAGAACACGCATTTCAAACAAGGTCATAAAAACACAGATATTCCATCACTAACCAAGTACTGCAGTTACAGTAGAAAATGCAATAACACATTCTATGAATACCTGCTCCCTAATGAAAAGCCAGTAACACCTTCTATGAATGCTTCCTAACGCAATAAGTGCCTTGTAAACTATATGCATAATGCACATCATGCTGGGAGATGAAGACGCATAACACTAATGCTAAGTGGAGGAGAATGCTGAAGGACTGGTGATCAGGCTTGAACTAACTCTCGCTCTCTCTCAGGTGAAGGTGATTCCTCACTGGAGAGAGCATCAGGGAGGCAGAGGCACAGCGGGTAAAGGTGCTATTCTCCTTTACCATCCTGAGTTGACATGTCTAATCAGTCCACAGCTGTGATGCTCCTGGGAAGGAACACATCCTACATCCATTTCCTGCTTGTCTCCTGGAACAAAACCCTAATCTGGCTCAGAAATGGCACTCTATTCCCTATATAGTACACTACTGTTGACCAAGACCTATAGAGCTCTGATCAAAAGTAGTGCAATACATAGGGAATAGGGTGCCATTTGGGATGTATCCTAACACAACTTTCTGTCTGGCTGGTTAACCTCAGGCTAGGGTCCTTTTTTCTAAATTTCCGTCTGACTGACGTGCCCAAAGTAAACTGCCTGTTGCTCAGGCCCTGAAGACAGGATATGCATATTGTAACCTCCCCTCAGAGTTTCAGTGGGGCAAACTTAGGTTTCTTTATTTCTCAGAAAGCAGGGGAAAAGGGAGAAAACTGTAACTTAGGTAACTCTTCCTTCTTCGGGTTGCTCCTTGTGGCATCCGTTTACTCCTGGAAGGGAGGCAGAAGAGGTGTAGGATTAGTTCAGGTGGTTCATTCTCACGTCCTTAACTAGGCCTCTATCTCCGAGAGGGTGGTTGGGTTCCGACTGGTCCAAGGCCTGGGCTGTGATACATCCACCACTCTGTATCTGCTCTCTTCTCCTGCCTCTCCCTTCCTCTACTGTGGCTTCTTTATTCTCTTTATGTGGCTACTAATTGGGCCCAACAGTCTGCAGCTGAGGCTCTCTGTCAGAGGGGAAATGGTGCACACCTGTGTTAGAGCTGTCCTTGGTCCTGAACACCACTGTTTAGCCCAGACCTGGTGTCGTCCTCTGATGGTGCTCTCCATGGTGCTGCAGGTGACTGTGCTGCGTGGTGAGGGACTGCGTTTCCTTCTGGCTACCACAATATACAGTTGAAGTTGGAAGTTTACATACACGTAGGTTGGAGTCATTAAAACTCGTTTTTCAACCACTCCACAAATTTCTTGTTAACAAACTATAGTTTATACACAGATTATTTCACTTATAATTCAGTGTATCACAATTCCAGTGGGTCAGAAGTTTACATACACTAACATGACTGTGACTTTAAACAGCTGGGAAAATTACAGAAAATTATGTCATGGCTTTAGAAGTTTCTGTTAGGCTAATTGACATCATTTGAGTCAATTGGAGGTGTACCTGTGGATGTATTTCAAGGCCTACCTTCAAACTCAGTGCCTCTTTGCTTGACATAATGGAAGAATAAAAACAAATCAGCCAAGACCTCAGAAAAACAATTGTAGACCTCCACAAGTCTGGTTCATCCTTGGGAGCAATTTCAAAACGCCTGAAGGTACCACGTTCATCTGTACAAACAATAGTATAAACACCGTGGAACCACGCAGCCGTCATACCGCTCAGGAAGGAGACGCGTTCTGTCTCCTAGAGATGAACGTACTTTGGTGCGAAAAGTGCAAATCAATCCCAGAACAAAAGCAAAGGACCTTGTGAAGAAGCTGGAGGAAACAGGTACAAAAGTATCTATATCCACAGTAAAACGAGTCCTATATCGACATAGCTCAGCAAGGAAGAAGTCACTGCTCCAAAACCGCCATAAAAAAGCCAGACTACGGTTTGCAACTGCACATGGGGAAAAATATCATACTTTTTGGAGAAATGTGATCTGGTCTGATGAAACAAAAATAGAACTGTTGCCAGGTTCTTCAAAGACTCCTCTCTCACCACTTGTTAGTGAAGGCCGAAAAGTGTGAGTTTTCATGTCCCTCAGATCTCCTTCCTGGGGTACGTGTCTCAAGGCTGTGTACGGATGGACTCCCAAAAGGTAGAAGCGGTAGAAACTGGCCACGACCCAGCACAGTCAAGCATGCCAGCGTTTTTGGGGTTTTGCACATTTTTACCAGAGATTCGTGAGAGCCTTTAGTTCGGTGGCTGCGCCATTGACAACGCTCACCAAGGGCTCGGCTGAGCAAGTAAGCTGGGCCCCTGCTGCTGGCGTTCCAGGACCTGAAATGTCAGTTTTCTTCTGCACCCATTCCGGTTCATGCGGATCATTCTCTTCCCTTCGTGGTAGAGGTGGATGCCACTGACATTGGCATGGGTGCGGTTCTGTCTCAGCGCTCGGCTAAAAGCCAAAAGCTTCATCCCTGTGCCTTCTTCTCCAGGCGTCTCACTCCAGCTGAAAGGAACTAAGATATCGGCAATCGGGAGCTTCTTGCGGTCAAACTGGCTTTGGAGGAGTGGCGGCACTGGTTGGAGGGTTCAAAACACCCCTTTATGGTTTGGACTGACCACAAGAACCTGGCCTACATCCAGGAGGCTAAACGCCTCAGTCCCCGACAGGCTTCGTTGGGCTCTTTTCTTCACTCTGTTCAGAACGTGAAGTCGGATGCCCTTTCTCGCCAGTTCTCCAGCTCCAGTGAGGATCAGCCGCTTGGATTCATCATTCAGGGGTTGCTAATCCTCGTGCCGGTGTCCTGGGGTATAGAGATTGTAGTGAGGGAGGCGCTAGGTAGGGAGGCAGTTCCTGATGGCTGTCCTTCTAACATACTTTTTGTTCCTCTTGAGGCCCGGTCCAAGATACTTCAGTGGGCTCACTTGTCGCTTCTCACCTCTCATCTGGGAGGGCAGCAAACTCAAACGTTTCTGAGGAGGTTGTTTTTGTGGCCCTCGGCGGAGGCGGACACTCTGACATTTGTGGAAATGCGCCAGGAACAAGACTCCCCAACAAAAGCTTCTTCATCCGTTGCCAACACCTTCTTGATCCTGGTCTCATCTGTCTATGGATTTCATCACGGGTCTTCCATCCTCAGAGGGCCACACTGTCATCCTGGTCATTGTGGACCGCTTTTCCAAGGCGGCACATTTCGCTGCCTAAGCTTCCATCTGCCCGTGAGACTGGTCAACTAGTTGTTCAGCATGTTTTCCACCTTCACAGACTTCCACAGGACATCATCTCCGACCGGGGCACCCAGTTTGCCTCCAGATTCTGGAGGGTGTTCTGTACTCTTCTGGGGTCATCAGCCAGTTTGTCCACCGGCTATCACCCTCAGTCCAACGGTCAAATGGAGCGGGTGATCCAGGATCTGGAGACCGCCTTATGGTGCTGTGTGTCCGCCAACCCTGACACTTGGAGTCAAAATCTTCCCTGGGTGGAGTGCGCAAACAACACTCTCCAGTGTTCCTCCACTGGCCTGCCACCATTCCAGGTTTCGTATGGATACCAGCCTCCTCTGTTTCCAGATTAGGAGATTGCAGTACCTATTGCTTCCACTGGATGTCAACAGTCTCTAGACAGTGTTTGGTGATGTTTAGTTGCTCTGGATGGTAATAGAAGAAGAATTTCGAAGTGGTCATCGGATGTAAACAGAAGAGGAAGTGCGTTCACGGGCTCGCGCGCGCGCTGTGTTTTTTTTCCTTTCCTCGCGCTAGCGCCCCACTGCTCCCTAAGTAGTTAATGAAGCTGCTAGTTGAGGACTTGTGAGGTGTTTGTTTCTCAAACTAGACACTCTAATGTACTTGTCCTCTTGCTCAGTTGTGCACTGGGGCCTCCCACTCCTCTTTCTATTCTGGTTAGAGACAGTTTGCGCTGTTCTGTGAAGGGAGTAGTACACAGCGTCGCACAAGATTTTCAGTTTCTTGCCAATTTCTTGGATGGAATAGCCTTCATTTCTCAGAACAAGAATAGACTGACGAGTTTCAGAAGAAAGTTCTTTGTTTCTGCCCATTTTGAGCCTGTACCCACAAATGCTGATGCCCCAGATACTAGTCTAAAGAAGGCCAGTTTTATTGCTTATTTAATCAGGACAACAGATTTTAGCTGTGCTAACATAATTGCAAAAGGGTTTTCTAATGATCAATTAGACTTTTAAAATGGATTAGCTAACACAACGTGCCTTTGGAACACAGGAGTGATGTTTGCTGATATTGGGCCTCTGTATGCCTTTGTAGATATTCCATAAAAAATCTGACGTTTCCAGCTACAATAGTAATTTGCAACATTAACATTGTCTACACTGTATTTCTGATTAATTTTATGTTATTTTAATGGACGAAAAAAATAGCTTTTCTTTCAAAAACAAGGACATTTCTAATTGACCCCAAACTTTTGAACGGTAGTGTATGTTGAATTGTTTAACACTTTTTTGGTTACTACATGATTCCATATGTGTTATTTCATAGTTTTGATGTCTTCACTATTATTCTACGATGTTGAAAATAGTAAAAAGAAAGAAAAATGAGTAGGTGTGTCCAAACTTTTGACTGGTAAGAACAGTGACCGTTTGATGTATACCTTTCAAAATCACTAAGCCCAACCCAAACCATCAAAGTTATCCCTCAGAAATAACAATTCAGCCTAACCAGGCCTGCAACAGAACATCCATTCCACTAATGTGTGAGGAGGCTCAACTGGTATGTGAATTCCGAGTGGAGCAATGTAGCCTACACAGCGTTCACATGTTTAATATGCTTCCCCATGTGAGAGATAGAGGGCAAATAGCAAGAGCACCCAGAGGAAAGGGTTGCATGCCAGAATGCAGCCTGCCGGCCTGCCAGCCTGCCAGCCTTCCTACACACACGATCTGGCCTGATCTTCCTACAGATGTACAGGGCCCCAGCAAAGGTTGGAGGAGATTGAAAGAGTATTAGCAGTCCGCACAGCTAGGGAGTAAAAATGCATATTGCTGCATCCATGGTTTACTGGATAACCTTTAAAGCCTCGGTAAAAAATCGCCTCAGGATAGTGCACATGGAGAATAGGATTTAATGGCTAAGGGCATAGTAGAGAAGGAACTTTTTTTCTTCGGTCTTTAAATGGTTTTGTGGCCACTTATAAGATAATGCAATGTCACATTTAGTATTGATTAGGAAAATAACCATGTTGGTATAGAGGTTTTAAAGCCATTCAGAACAAATCAAATGTTCATTAGACGGACATGATGTATTCCGACAACAACAATTTAATTATTTGCCTCCAACAGCAATATCATTAAAACGGGTAATGAGATGAATTGCCCCCTGGTCATTGCTGTCCATGTTCTCCTGGAAATCAAAATGAGTAGATATTGTGTTTTAGGTTTAATAAAAGAGCTGATGTCTAAATAAACAGGTTTAAATTAAACCACATTGAACTGCAGTGATAACGATGACTCACAATGTGTGTCTTGAGGAGCGCTTTGCATCCAGTAGTGTTCATCTAATCTCGCGTTTGGTCTGATGTTAAAGTAACCTAAGGCAGGCAAGGTGGCTTATGGTATTCAATTTCCTTGTTCACAGATCCGAGGACATTTGAAAGACATATTGTTCTGTTGAGAAGGCTTGTCACAGGCTTGCAGATGCCTGAGAGAATAGTTTCTGTAAAGTTGAGGACTTGCCATTAGGCTTCAAAGATCGAATAAGAAAAATGTTTTAGAGGGGATTTTTTGTCCTGCTGTGGTAACCCTGACAAAGAACGATGTTGGAGAATAGCAGAATACTTTCTTGCAGACATACTGTAGATTCTTCCGATTATTTTGTCCTAAACACTGTTGTTTTCCTGGTACGAGCATAGTGATGGGGGACTAGTGTTGTGAATGTGTCTTGACTACACAGACACCTTGGGTCATTTTGTCCCACAGACAATTGGCCCACAGACAATTGGCTGTCGACATATGTGACAGCAAGACCAGCTTCTGAGGCACTCATCCAGTATTCCAGTCCAGTACTTTGTCCAAATGAATTATAGAGGTCCTTCGCACGGCAAGCAGGGCTCTACAGTACCTACCTTTGTGGTTCTAAACACGAAGTGTCTGAGCCTGCACTGAGTGGCAGTGGCCATTGATCAGAGAGAGGACAGAATACAATTAGGAAACACTTCAAATTCTCTCTTTCTCTCACTTTTCATTCACTACATGTATTATTTTTCTCATCTTTCTCACGTACATGCTCATACAGTACATGCATGGATTGCACAGACGCACACACACAGCCCCCCTCTTTCATGACTCATTTCTCTCATACACAAAAATTAAAATCACATAATACATCTTCATTGCTATTCTTTCTCCTCGGTATGAGCTATTAATACCTGTCTGGAGTCATTATGAGACAATGGGGCTGATATGTAGACCTTGTATAGATGTTTTTGATTTCAAAATTATAGAATGAGAATCTTTTTCACACATGCTGTTGAGTAATAGTTACCATTAAGCCCTTATATTACAAGCAGCTACATCATGTCCCGATCGGGAATGCCTATGCCATAATTAGAACAACACAGGCAGAGATTCAGTGCAGGGCTACAGCCGCCTACTGTTTTCCTTTCCTTCATTTAGCTGGTGTTGAGTTTGGCCGGGGCTCCAAACCCACATTTTGACATTCAGTTTTATATTTTTCTTAGACTGATTTTTATGCAGTGGTCTGTGTTTCCATTTCCCTAATATCAGACAATAATTACAGAATTAGAGTATTTTGTCCCCGGGAATTCCCTCAGGCTGGTTTGGGTCCACAGATTTCTAATCCTTTGTATCTCAGTTGCTTCGTCCCAAATGGCACTGTATTTCCTATTTAGTGGACTACCAGAGCCCATAAGGAATAGGGTGCCATTTGGGACACAGCGGTGTCTACAACAACAACAAAAAATTTTACATAACAGTAATGAGATACTAATCTGGACCCAGGTGAGCAGTGGTAAATGCCTCTCATACACATCAATCACTTACTTCCCTGCAGCTATTCAGAGATTCCACGCCACCTCTCATAAACCTAGCACAGTTATAATTGAATTCTCCAAATAATTTAAAAGCCTATCTGATGATACAGTGTTACAAGGTTGGTATTCATGAATTTGGAATTGGGATTCAACCAAAGTGCTTTTGACTACTCAGTGACGAGATACGAAAGATCCTTCAGCTGTAAAATGGAATGTCAAGTTGAGGACTTGAGTGTGCTGATTACTAGAACGAACTAGGAGGAAGGAAAGTACACATCTGCTAGACCCTCAAGTCTTTAGGGAGTAATGATAAACTCTCCCTGCATTGGGATCCAATAACCAGGATCAGAGAACGAGGTGGTCATCTCTCTAGTCAAGTAGGATTGATCCCTACCACAGGGGAAAACAGTAATTACACTACACACTAAGGCAACATGGTATCCAATTCCTCCAACCAATGAGGAACAATGGTGGTTGAATGAGAGAGAATGTGCTACATATTTGCAGTCTGTATTGTGAACAAGGAAAGAGGCATATTCCTGAATATGATCCAGTAAAGGCATAATAGCCCAATATTATGGAAAAGAAAATGAAAACCCTTCAAAGTACATTTAAAATTGGACAAGGACCATGACTGGTCAAACATACAATCACATTGTTAATGAAATATAATATATTTTTGGATAAATGTCTATTTTGTGGTATTCTATAGCCTGATAATACACAGTTTACCATACTTCTTTAGCCACCATTGAGCCCTTTTTATCACTATGTACTTGTCTTAAAATGCAATCCTCACATTGTAGTATGTTTCCACAACCGCTGTCTGGGTTGGGAGGATTATGTACAAATGCATTAGATGTGCCAAGTGATAATGTCCAGGGATTTGGCAAACATGTCCATTACATGATGTTCTTTGTCAGCATTGAATACACACTGCAGCATTGTGATTTCAACCATGGTAGTATTTGCAGAGAACAGCTTGCAAAAGATTGATAAATCCTATAAAATGTCCGTTCACATCCAAATCCAGAGCAATCAATTGATTCTGTTCTGTCCAGGATCAAAGCAAAGATCTGGTGCATTTTAGATCCTCTGCAAAATGTCAATCATCATAGAGTTGGTCCCTCACATTATCCACATTCTGTATTGGATGTTTATGGAAGCTACAAATGTGAAAAATTACATAAATGTGAGAAATTCATTTTTACATGTTTGATTTGGGCTCAACTAAACTGACTGAGTGGGAGATCAGATTTAGTCAGGTATCCCGAACAAGCACACACACACACGCACAGTGTTATGTCTTGTCACGGCTGATACTTTATACCACCACAGTGCCAGAAGCTCCGGGAATCAGCTCTTTTTCTTGGTAGTGCAATGTCCAAAAGGAAAGATGCTCCTTCAAGTGACTAACACCGTGATGATTGCCATTTGCAGAGGACTTAAAATAGGTTGTTTCTTATAAATGCAAGAGCATTTCTAATAGGAGATTATTTAACCTCTTCAAAGAGAAATAATGATGTACAAAGGACGGGTGAAGACTTCTTGTCTTTTGAGTCCCACTCAAGGATAAACACAAACACCAAAAGAATCCACAAGAGACAAACAAACAGCATATTTCATGTTGTATACTTTGGACACTGTCAAATCCTTTGGGTAACAGGGTTGCGTGTATGTGTGTGTGTTGGATTCCAGCATGCATGCCAACCCATAGCGATGAAGCACATTACTAGACCACTCAAAATATTGTTCCTGCCATCCCGCCACTGCTGCTGTATTATGACACCATGCTATCTCCATAGTAATCTCCCATATAAGGTTGCAAAATTCCGTGAACTTTTAAGAAATTCCTTGGTTTTCCCAAAATCCCAGTTGGAAGTTTCCCAGAATCAGGAGGGAATAAGCAGGAAATCTGGAATTCTCCAAACACGATTTCTGGAAAACCAGGAAAATTATTGGAACTTCACGGAATTTTGCAATTTTACTCCCATGTTACCCGACCACTGATCAAGGCTTTCTATCACTGGCTAGCAACTCTCCCCTGGTGCTTTGAAATCTATTTTTACCCTCAGGTCACGTACGTTTAATCTCATTGCTTTAAAATACATATACTTAGTCCTCTATTCATCTCTGCCTTCTCTTCTCTGCTGCCTGCCTGGTTCTCTCCCACCGGAGCAGGAGATGCTAGAGCCACTTTAGCTAGGACGTTATGCAACAGCTGCTCACTTGTCAGCCATGCAGCCAGCCAGCCTAAAGGAGGAACGGGAGGGAGGGACCATCAGTATCCTTCACTGTAGTTCTCTGACTTTGTACATGGTTGATTGTGTGTCTGTTACTTGACAGATATGGAAAGCCGTTTGGCTCTTAAAGCATGTGGTCAAAACGCAATCTTTTTAATACTACGTGTGTAAAGTAAACAGGTGCAGGCGCTAAATTAACAAGTGCACGCGTTAAATTAACGTCTTCACGCCCTAAATTAACACCTACACGCGTCAAATAAGCGTGTGCAAATGTGCTTGCAGGCGGTCCAACATGTGCTAAATAAATGGCTGCAAGCGGTCCTGCACACTTCAAATTAACGCCTACAGCTGCTAAATATACACCTACACACTAATTTAACATGTTCTTTCATTTACTAGCCAATTTCCCTAGCTCCTCCTTTCAACCAGATTTCACAGTTTGAAGGAACTTCCTTTTCCACTGCATTGCAAGCAGAGTATGAACCTTTGCAATGTAAAGGTTTTGTCTTTGAAAATTGTTGTTACTGAATCATAAAGTTTATCAGCTAGTTTACAGTGGAAGGATCTGTTTCTCATCACTGGCTATAACATTCAGCTAACATTAATCTAGCACCAGGATCAGCAGTGCTTAGCATAAGCTAAACAGATACTTGCTAGCTAATTTAGCTAACGTCGGTAGCCTCAAACCCAGGCCATGTTATATCATATAGTTAGCCTCAAACTGCCCGGTCATACTGCTAGCCGCAGTGAACGGCGCCGTCTTGTGTTTTAGTAAAAGCCCAGCTGAAAAAACATGTAAACTATAATAGCCACAGAAACACATTGAACTATGTTAATACTATCAAGGCAAATTACATACTACCATGATTGTTGCTTGAATACAGGGCCAGGCATACATAGATTAGACAACGGAAATGCTCAACATCCTGGTAGTTCTCGTTTTTTGGACTATTGTCTTTATTTTGCTTTATCATTGACTAAAGGAAGACAAGCTACCTAAATGTGACGTATTGGCTAGTATTGAAGCAGGTCATGTTTTTGAGTTACGTTTTTAGCCCAAAACCTTGTATTTAAGAAAAACAGTTGAAGGTAGGCAGCTTCTTCAGCTTGACAAGGTGTCATTTCAATGCTAGCGTTAACCGCGCTAGCTCACGATTAGCATGAGGGCAGTGAAAAGCTCACATAAAGCAAATTTGGCTAGTGACAACCTTGTAAAACCCTTGCTAACATCTACGTGTCAGCTTTCGAACAGAGTAGACTTTAATGTGCACGTTCACTTAGTTTTTTGAATATTTTGAATATTTTATTCCATCAAAGCTTATTAGGGTAAAATAACTTCAGGCATATACCCAGTACTATATAGTACTGCTTCAAAGGATTAGGGTTCACATTCCTTCCACTTTATTTTTCTGTGTCTTGCAGAAGGGAACCATGAAGAGAAGCTTGGAGTGGGCAAGGGGGAGGCTGATAAAGCAGCAGAGAAGACCTGATTCATCAAACATCAATTAATTCTGGTGATTCTCACCTGGTTGGCATGCACAACACGACAAGGTATGCAACCTTAAACCCAATCAAATATCCAATGTTATTAAAACATGTATCCCAATTCACTGTCAAGCAACGTTTGTCAGATGTATTAATGTTATGAACTACAAACAATCTATGGTTCTTGGATTCAAGGAATAAATTGAAAGTGACTACAAGTAGAAATGTTAAAACTGTGACAGTAAAGATGACAAAAAAAAGTAATCTGCTCTTGTGGTTCTGTTTAAATTTTTTCAGACACTTCAATCCGACACTCTTGTTAATGTTTGACGTCAGGCAAAACGTCTTCAGCCACCATAGGACGGAGACCCGCTGGTTGGCATTTTTGACTGCAGTGTCTATACCAGGAAGAACGTTAGAAGTTAGGTCCCCATGATATCGAAGCTTCTTACCATCTCCACTGCAGCTCAGTCGATATCGATTAAAAAAATTGGAACAATAGATATCATGTAGCACATAGTAGCAATCATTTCACTGGAACAACTCCAGTTTGCCTATTGTCCCAACAAATGTAAATTATACATTTTTACATACGTCAGAGTGCATTTTCTGCTTTCAACGACATCCTGACCCACAAACTGGTTAGCAGACTCAGGGTTCTGGGTGTAAATCCTGTAATAACAAATTAGATTTTTTACATCATCACAAGAATGTGTATCTCCGGAATGGACCCAACACTACCATGGTACACCTGATTACCAGTGATCATGAGTACATGAAGGAGCTGTGGGACCTGACATAATGGTGATAGGACAACAGTCTCAGCGTAAGCAAAACAAAGTAGATGGTGATACTTGACCATTCTCCCATCTACTGTACGTTGACATGGAGATGATCAGCAGCTTTAAGTTCCTGGACAACCTGATATCCTTTTCTGCCCTCAGCTACTTCACTCAAAAAGTCCCACTTGTGCTTCTCCACTACCCTCAAACTTGCTGCACCATGACCTATGTACCAACTACAGTGTCTGTTTTTATTGCTATAACACATGTAATTGAAATGCCCATATTTACTGTAAGATTTATTTATGGTAACATTACACATATTGTAACATTGTCCCTTGACATACATGACTTAACTACTTTGCATATTGCTCAGTTTACCCACTACGAAATCATACATTTATTTAAATATTAAAGCTGCATTATGTATTACTGTGTCCAATTGATTCTGGTTGGTTGTAATGTTTTTGAAAACTTACACTACACAACTTTCTTTTGCTGATGGACAAGCCTGTCGGAAACTTTCATAATATCAATTCTCTTGGGACACATCACCAATTAACATTGGCTACAGTATTCCGAACTTACTAGGTAGTCATGCAATAAATATTTTGGATAATTCCCCTTAAATGAATTCTCTTTAAATCAAATCAAATTGTATTTGTCACATGCGCCAAATACAACAGATGTAGACCTTCGAGTGAAATGCTTACTTACAAGCCCTTAACCAACAATGCAGTTAATAAAAAAAAAATTAAAAAGAAAAGTAAATAATTAAAGAACAGTAAAATAACAATAGCTAGGCTATATACAGGGGATGCCGGTACAGAGAATGTGCGGGGGCACCGGTTAGTTGAGTTAATATATACATGTAGGTAGAGATATTAAAGTGACTATGCATAGATAGAGTAGCAGCAAATAGTTTGGGTAGCCATTTGATTAGATGGGTAGAATCTGTTTAGAAGCCTCTTGGACCTAGACTTGGCAGTAGCGCTTGCCGTGTGGTAGCAGAGAGAAAATCCCAGCCTAGGAATGCTGAAGCCCCCGAAGTGAAAATGAAAACCTTCTCCATGGTTAAAGGGTAGGTGTTCCCCCCTGAAAAAAGGGAAGGGGGGGACATTAAAGTACATAAGTAACACTTATTGTAGAACACAATACTCTAAGTGAAAGTAGTTTGGGATTTAATTTATCTATTACATTCTTAGGGGGCCATGGAAGAATAAAGCTATAAAATGCTGTCATGTTACTTCAATGATCATTGTTTTGCAACTAACCTTCCACCTCCAGAAGCCAGTCCCTCCAGAAACACATGGCTCTTCTCTCTATTGCTCTTTGATTGGCACCAGGTGGGGAGCGCTCTGCTTTGAAGAGAGAAGCTATGTCCTTGGGCAAAAAAGGTTTCTCAGCGTAGATGAAAACCTCTCTGAAGAGGCTTGAGTGTCTATTCATGTAAGGCAGGAGACCTAGACACTTCAGACCCTCTTTCAATCTATCAAGTAAAAAAAGTCAATGAATTTACCCTGAAAAATTTAACTAAACTTGAGATTCCTTAGATATATGGAAACTCACTGCTCAAGAGCATCCCGTATCCTGCTTTCTAAGTAGAACTTTGTGGCTGACTCCACCAGGGCATCCCTCTCCAATGTATGAATGTATCGCACTGGACGTCAACAGTTTGTGCTAACTGGATCTTAGATTGTTTATTGAACTGTGTTTTGGGACAAATTAGCAAAACAATAAACTGATTATCACTACCCTTAAAAAAGATTGACTGCCAACAAAAGGAAACCAAATCAATGTAGAAAAGTATTCAACTAAATTTTTTTTCAAACTTAGTTCAAATTAACAGTAACATAACATCCATCACAGTATAAAGTTACTTACCTTCTTATACTTCTCTCTGAAGTCATATTCCGCAATTTCTTTCAGTTCTGGCACAGGAGGTTGTAGGCCACACATCATGCGGCCCACCTGCTTGTATTCGCCATCATTGAGTGCTGTCATTGAGAAGACAAACAGTAAATAAAGGACACATTACATTCAAAAATCAAATGTCTTACTCATGTCATTTTATTGCCATAAACAAACGTGTCTTTGTTGGTGTAAATGTGTAACTGACCTTGAGAGTTGCAAGAAAGGAATTTTTGCCAGTCAGGTCCCTCAAATATTGCAGAGGAATGGATGGCACTCATTAGCAGCCGGAGAAATTCTCTTGAGGGACCACCCTCATCAGCTGCCCCTTTTCCGTCAGCATCCCTAAAAACCATGTCTATTTTTGCCTCTGGATTAAAGCGGGCTCTCTTAAAGCCTCTCATTGCACAATCATAAACGTTGTCCCTCATCACATTAATTTGGTTGGCATCTCATTAACTTCAGCAGTGTTTGGAGGTCAACACTAAAAAAAGAAACATTCAGAATAACAAAGCTCAGATACTTCCCACAATTAATCTGTAATAACAAGACATTGAATTATTTACAAGGATGACTTACTCATTGTCATCACCAACATCAACAGAAGAGTGTGGTGAAGGTGGACGATAAGCCTCAGGGAATGGTGGAGGGGAGGCCACAGGAAGTGTTATAGGTGGAGGGGGGCCACATGAATGGGTGCTGCCACGAGTGTAGCCTTGTTTGTAGAAGTAGTCTAAAAGGTCATTTAAAAGGCTTATACATTTCAAAAACATGGAGAAAGCAATAAAGCTGTCAAACATCATGTGATTGCGTTCTGAAAATGATTTACAGAAAAAAAAATGTAGCCGCATGCATCACTCACTATAGAATGTAATCAATGTGTAGGTCAAGAAGACATTTTAAGGATGCATGTAGCTCTATTTTTTTTATAATATTTTCAATATGTATTACATTCAACAAGCAGACAGTGTTGTTTTCTCCTCCGTGGTCCGTCCTAACAATGGAGGGAAAGCCATATCTGGAGACAGCATTCATGAAGCAATCCATAACAGTACTGCTGCGATAGTTGCTGGAAGCACGGAGAAACAACGAGACGGCTGTACCCATCAATGCCACCATGTATGACTATCCTCCACCTAAATCAGAAAGTACAGCACTGGTTGATACAAAAGCTGAAGACACATTAAATATACAAACATCACCATCCTCCTTTACCACTTAAATGCTGCATCAGATTCTTGCAGTATATAACAAAGCAGCAGACCAAATATTAAATTAACATCCAAAATGTGGAACACTGTTAATGAACAGTCTACCACAGATCACAACTATAAGTACTTCCGTTAGCCCTCTAAAGGCTACAACAAGGGTTTGTTCTAGACTGTTTAGTGCACCGGAAGATAACCACAAAAAATAACCACGTTTATCTTGATGAGTCAAGAGGACAGATTCTCCTGTTGTTCACACTTTGGCACAAATACTTTGCTCCAACTGTTTTTGCCTCCGTATGTCCTCAATATAAGCATGTTTGTGAATTTCATGATGCAGATATTCTATCAATCACAGAAGTAGCAAAAACACAATAAAACAATTATTATCCACGAGTGACATATGGTATCAAGGGCCATTGCTTACTGAACTGTTAGTTGTTGATGAACAATTTGAGATGTTACAATGTACAAATTCTCACCAGCGATATAGAAAATTGTGTCTATCACAAAAATACATCTACCTAATCAGTTTGCGGTTTCCATCAAGGTGCCATAACGAGTTTGGTCCAGCAACACGGTATGACCTTCTATGCCGCCTCTGCGACATGGCTCTGAGGGCAGCCCTCGGCTTAACACGAAGCATGCTGTCCCTCACTCTGCGTCTCTGCACGCAGAGACCTTAATTGTGATCAAACAGCCTCCGAGTCCATAATCTCTTCATCCAGAGCCAAGTCTGACAAGTCAGAATATAACGGTGCATGTGACAGATTGAAGTGTCTGGAAAAAAAAAGTTACAACGGACAGGGATGAGGTAATACATATCATCATAGTCATTTTAAAGTCCTGTCTTGATTGTAGTCATTCTAAATTGTTTGATTGGTAAGAAACTGGAAACCATGCATCTAAAGTCTGTAGTTTATAGCACTACTCCCAAGCACAACTGACCTTAGACGACGTTTGACTGTCGGTCGGGCCACATGTAGAATATCTGCCATCTGAGACACACTGAAAACACTGGACATCAGAAACCTCAGTTTCTCTTGAGTGATGGCATAACAAGGAGCACCTCTAGCTCCTCTCCAAGTCCGAGGAGCCCGGTAACCCGGAACTGGCTGTAACAGTAATACACTGTGTTTAGGCTACTTAATGTACTGTGACACAGCCCACCCCCCTCATTCCAAAAACACTTTTCAATTATAGTAACTGTCACAAATTGTGGCCAAGTAATGTTTTTATAATAGTGGATTTTAAAGCCAAGACATAAATAGAAATGTTGACCAAGAACGAATAGGATGGGCAGCAGGAGAACGAGGAGTAAAAAAAATAAAAAATAAAAAAATAACCCAACAGTAAACCCAACCACACCCAACATTTATCAGCCACTACTTAGCAAACACACGGCTCCTCTGCAAGGTTTCCATTCTGCAAGATGACCGTTTTGTGAAAATAGAGACCGGACTGCTACTCCTGTTGTTAATTTCTACATCATAGGCAGTAAAAAAATATTCATATTTCAAAGATTATTCAAAACTAATATCTGTGCTTTTGGAAAGCTAATATGTTGTAGATATTAGCAACGTTTTTACAGGGTTGACCTAGGTCAAATGAGCTTTGTGAGTTTTGTAAATTTGTTCATGCTAATCGCGAGCTAGCGCGGCTATTGCTAGGTAGCATTGAAATTATAGCTAGCCAGCCAGCCTGCCTGCATAAAGTTTTAGACCTTAAGTTGTTGTTTTGCCTAAAAATACAAAAACATGTTTGACGTCAGTACTCCTCGATAATAAGTCACCTTTATGTAACTAGCAGGGCTGTAAAAATATTACAAGACGGCGCCGTTCACTGTGGCTATGGCCGGAACGTTATCAAGCGAACTAGTAACTAATTTAGCAATCCAACCATTTAAATACCAGCATTCATTAAAACAAAATGTATATATTCTACATATACTAGCTAAATATTGAATACTCCCTTGGCCTAATCAGACTTACAATATTAGCGACACAGGCCTAAGTTACTTGCACTGCTGTCTCAGTGTCTGAGCCTCCAACATAGCTGAATAGCCATACACAGATCCGTCCTCTGCGTTACTAACACTGTTAGCTAGCAGATCAACTTTATGATTAAGTAATAATTGTATTTTTTTTTAATCAACCTTGTTAACGTGGACTGAAGGGCATCAAGTACAGGATTATCGGAGAGCAGAAGCCGAGTGCAGTCATTTAGGGTATGTTGCAGCGGATAAGGACGTTCCTTCTCGCCATCTTCAATTCTGGTGTTGTTGCATCAAACTGACTGTACTGAAATTGGCTGGTAAAATTAACATATAAAATAACGCGTTAAGTTAGCGTGTGTAGGTGTATATTTAGCAGCTGTAGGCGTTAATTTGACGTGTGCAGGACCGCATGCAGATGTTTATTTAGCATATTTGCACGCGCTCATTTGATGCGTTTATGCGTTAATTTAGTGCGTAAAGACATTAATTTAATAACACGTGCAAGCGTTAATTTAGCGCCTGCACCTGTTTACTTTACACATGTAGCATTAAAAAGATCGCGTTTTGACCACGTGCTTTAAGACCCAAACGGCATTCCATAGACAGACAATGTTCTGCAGGTTTCTGTATTGTGCGATTGCACGGATGGACCCTAGGCTTCGTTCATCTGGACCATATTGATCAAAGTTACCTGAGACGTAATAAGTGAGGGGGGAATGAGGAGTGGATGATTTTTCACCTTCACAAAATCACAGTGGCTGGTGTGATGTGTACAATAAAAAGCAAACCTGTGTGGGTTGTCTGCACAGCCTGGCTCAGCAGGTGAGAGAGGTTATAATTCACACATACTGTATATATTCCATAAAGACTAAACGCAAGATTATGGAAACATTGTGTCAGATGAAAGTCGTAGCCAGGATTAGTGCTAGTAAATGTACATGAGGGTAAACATCAATCTGAAATCACACAATTATTACATGTTAATTGAAAGGCAAATAGGAGTTAGTGTTTCAGAGCATATATAATTTGAGAAACTATAATAAGGCCATGCTGAGAATAATCAATCAAAAGAATTCCATGTTGACTCTGTACAACGCTCATAGTATCTTACAAACAGTGGTGGAAAAAGTACCCAATTTTCATACTTCAGTAAAAGTAAAGATACCTTAAAAGAAAATGACTCAAGTAAAAGTGAAAGTCCCCCAGTCAATCAATCAATCAAATGTATTTATAAAGCCCTTCTCACAAAGTGCAATACAGAAACCCAGCCTAAAACCCCAAACAGCAAGCAATGCAGGTGTAGAAGCACAGTGGCTAGGAAAAACTCCCTAGAAAGGCCGGAACCTAGGAAGAAACTTAGAGAGGAACCAGGCTATGAGGGGTGGTCAGTCCTCTTCTGGCTGTGCCGGGTGGAGATTATAACAGAACATGGCCAAGACGTTAAAATATTCATAGATGACCAGCAGGGTCAAATAATAATAATCACAGTGGTTGTAGAGGGTGCAACAGGTCAGCACCTCAGGAGTAAATGTCAGTTGGCTTTTCATAGCCGATCATTCAGAGTATCTCTACCGCTCCTGCTGTCTCTAGAGAGTTGAAAACAGAGAGTTGAAACTCTAGAGAGTTGAAAACAGCAGGTCTGGGATAGGTAGCACGTCCAGTGAACAGGGTTCCATAGCCGCAGGCAGAACAGTTGAAACTGGAGCAGCAGCACGACCAGCACGACCAGGTGGACTGGGGACAGCAAGGAGTCATCAGGTCAGGTAGTCCTGCGGCATGGTCCTCCGAGAGATAGGATATCTTCAACCACCAACTTACTATCCTGAGACAAGGCTGAGTATAGCCCACAAAGATCTCCCCCACGGCACGAACCCAAGGGGGGGCGCCAACCCGGACAGGAAAATCACGTCAGTGACTCAACCCACTCAAGTGGCGCACCCCTCCTAGGGACGGCATGGAAGAGCACCAGTAAGCCAGTGACTCAGCCCCTGTAATAGGGTTTGAGGCAGAGAGTCCCAGTGGAGAGAGGGGAACCGGCCAGGCAGAGACAGCAAGGGCGGTTCGTTGCTCCAGTGCCTTTCCGTTCTACTTCACACTCCTGAGCCAGACTACACTCAATAATAGGACCTACTGAAGAGATTCTTCAATAAAGACTTAAATTCAAGTCCGAGTCTTCGTCTCTCACATGGATAGGCAGACCAGTCCTTTAAAATTGAGCTCTATTGGAGAAAGCCCTGCCTCCAGCTGTTTGCTTAGAAATTCTAGGGACAGTAAGGATGGCTGCTGCGTCTTGTGACCGTAGCGTACGTGTAGGTATGTACGGCAGGACCAAATCGGAAAGATAGGTAATGTAGGAGCAAGCCCATGTAATGCTTTGTATGTTACCAGTAAAACCTTGAAATCAGCCCTAGCCTTAACAGGAAGCCAGTGTAGAGAGGCTATCACTGGAGTAATATGATCAAATTGTTTGGTTCTAGTCAAGATTCTAGCAGCCGTGTATAGCACTAACTGAAGTTTATTTAGCTCTTTATCCGGGTAGCCGGAACGTAGAGCATTGCAGTAGTCTAACCTAGAAGTGGCAACAGCATGGATTCATTTTTCTGCATCATTTTTGGACAGAGAGTTTCTGATTTTTGCAATGTTACGAAGATGGAAAAAAGCTTTCCTTTAAACAGTCTTGATATGTTCGTCAAAAGAGAGATCAGGGTCCAGAGTAACGCAAAGGTCCTTCACAGTTTTATTTGAGACGACTGTACAACCATCAAGACTAATTGTCAGATTCAACAGAAGATCTCTTTGTTTCTTGGGAGCTAGAACTAATATCTCTGTTTTGTCCGAGTTTAAAAGTAGAACATTTGCCCATCCACTTCCATATGTCTGAAACACAGGCTTCCAGGGAGGGCGATTTTGGGGCTTCACCATGTTTCATCGAAATGTACAGCTGTGTGTCGTCCGCATGGCAGTGAAAGTTAACATTATGTTTCCGAATGACATCACCAAGAGGTAAAATATTTAGTGAAAACAATAATGGTCCTAAAATGGAGCCTTGAGGTACTCTGAAATTTACAGTTGATTTGTCAGAGGACAAACCATCTACAGAGACAAACTGATATCGTTCTTGACACAAACCGGTGTGCCTGGCCTGGCACCTATTACCATACCCCGTACCATACCTTGTTCTTATTGACTTGCCCATTCACCCTCTGGATGGCACATACACAATCCATGTCTCAATTGTCTCAGGATAAAAAATCCTTCTTTAACCTGTCTCCTCCCTTTATCTACACTGATTGAAGTGAATTTAACAAGTGACATCAATAAGGGATCATAGCTTTCACTTAAATTCACCTGGTCAGTCATGGAAAGAGCAGGTGTTCTTAATGTTTTTGTGCACTAAGTGTATATCCCCATTACATGTCAATCTCTGCATATGACAACATCATGTAGTGTAAAGGCCTGTGTAGGCATTATGATGAGAACTTTGAAGAAAGGGCAACCAAACCTTAACTTATACTAAACAGGTGCATCACTGCTGAGCTGTCCAGTGTCGTACACATCTCCTATTATCCATTCACCATTTCCTCCCCTGTGCAGTAGGGGGCAGAAGAGGAGAGACTGTCATCATTTCTTCCACTGCACAACCCCTCTTTCCTGATACTATCCTATCTCCATCCCTGTAGATTACAAATTGTGGGTGGGAAGCATTGGCGCACAGCATCTCTTTGGCTCTTATTTCTTCCGCTCCATCTCGCCATCTCCCCTACAGTGCATCGACTCTCCAGTGCTGTAGCTGTGCCGAAGGGACATCACTCCCTGTGTTTCAGCAGCAGAGCCCCTGCCGGCCTGCAGCAGTTCATTGAGAATATGTATTATGTACAGAGCCAGTGAAGGACAGTCAGCGATCACAGAAACAAGGGGTGCTGCCACTCCACTGTCACTGACTTCCTCCCTCCCTCCTTTATTTTTTAACACTCTCCATTACAAACCTTGGGTGGCTCATATACAGTACAAAAGCTTATTGTGAATACTGTGAATATTGCTTGTGTATGTGTGTGAGTTAATCGCTGCCTTTATATTTTCTTACATCTTTATATTGTGTGGGGGAAAAAATTTCATATTTTTGTAGAGTTTACAATATTTACACACGCACGCACACACACACATGCGTCTCTCTTTCTCTCTCTCTTGCGTGCGTGAGTACTATCCCATGTTATGTAGATAGTGGAGTTGGCTTTTATGGCATAGGCAGAGTGCTACTGTCAGCTCTAAATCTATGCCTCATTGTAAAGAGCAGAAGCAGGGTGGTGACCCGGAGCAGAGAGCCTGGGCTTACTAAGCCCACTGGAGGGTCTCTGCTTTGGCATGTCTGTCCACTTAGTGGCTGGGCTTTCTGTGGAGCACTGCCATCTGTGAAAAATTTATGTATTTGCTATAAATCAAATCAAATTTATTTATAAAGCCCTTCGTACATCCGCTGATGTCATAGAGTGCTGTACAGAAACCCATCCTAAAACCCCAAACAGCAAGCAATGCAGGTGTAAAAGCACGGTGGCTAGGAAAAACTCCCTAGAAAGGCCAAAACCTAGGAAGAAACCTAGAGAGGAACACGGCTGTGAGGGGTGGCCAGTCCTCTTCTGGCTGTGCCGGGTGCAGATTATAACAGAACATGGACAAGATTTTAAAATGTTCATAAAACAGGCAGAACAGTTGAAACTGGAGAAGCAGCACGGCCAGGTGGACTCGGGACATCAAGGAGTCATCAGGCCAGGTAGGCCTTGAGGAATGGTCCTAATGCTCAGGTCCTCCGAGAGAGAGAGAAGAAAAAAAAAAGAAAGAGAGAGAGATAATTAGAGAGAGCATACTTAAATTCACACAGGACACCAGATAAGAGAAGAAATCCTCCAGATATAACAGACAGACCCTAGCCCCCCGACACATAAACTACTGCAGCATAAATACTGGGGGCTGAGACAGGAGGGGTCAGGAGACACTGTGGCCCGTCCGACGATACCCCCGGACAGGGCCAAACAGGCAGGATATAACCCCACCCACTCTGCCGAAGCACAGCCCCCACACCACTAGAGGGATATCTTCAACCACCAACTTACCATCCTGAGACAAGGCCGAGTATAGCCCACAAGATCTCCGCCACGGCACCAGTAAGCCAGTGACTCAGCCCCTGTAATAGGGTTAGAGGCAGAGAATCCCAGTGGAGGGGAACCGGCCAGGCAGAGACAGCAAGGGTGGTTCGTTGCTCCAGTGCCTTTCCGTTCACCTTCACACTCCTGGGCCAGACTACACTCAATCGTAGGACCTACTGAAGAGATGAGTCTTCAATAAAGACTTAAAGGTTGAGACCGAGTCTGCGTCTCTCACATGGATAGGCAGACTATTC
>QNTS01001590.1:163327-179422 GCA_003317085.1 Hucho hucho | reverse complement strand
GTAAATGTTAGCAACACCTCCGCCTTTGCGGGATGCGCGGGGGATATGGTCACTAGTGTAACCAGGAGGTGAGGCCTCATTTAACACAGTAAATTCATCAGGCTTAAGCCATGTTTCAGTCAGGCCAATCACATCAAGATTATGATCAGTGATTAGTTCATTGACTAGAACTGCCTTGGAAGTGAGGGATCTAACATTAAGTAGCCCCATTTTGAGATGTGAGGTATCACAATCTCTTTCAATAATGGCAGCAATGGAGGAGGTCTTTATTCTAGTGAGATTGCTAAGGCGAACACCGCCATGTTTAGTTTTGCCCAACCTAGGTCGAGGCACAGACACGGTCTCAATGGGGATAGCTGAGCTGACTACACTGACTGTGCTAGTGGCAGACTCCACTAAGCTGGCAGGCTGGCTAACAGCCTGCTGCCTGGCCTGCACCCTATCTCATTGTGAAGCTAGAGGAGTTAGAGCCCTGTCTATGTTCGTAGATAAGATGAGAGCACCCCTCCAGCTAGGATGGAGTCCGTCACTCCTCAACAGGCCAGGCTTGGTCCGGTTTGTGAGTGAGTCCCAGAAAGAGGGCCAGTTATCTACAAAGTCTATCTTTTGTGTGGGGCAGAAAACAGTTTTCAACCAGCGATTGAGTTGTGAGACTCTGCTGTAGAGCTCATCACTCCCCCTAACTGGGAGGGGGCCAGAGACAATTACTCGATGCCGACACATCTTTCTAGCTGATTTACACACTGAAGCTATGTTGCGCTTGGTGACCTCTGACTGCTTCATCCTAACATCGTTGGTGCCGACGTGGATAACAATATCTCTATACTCTCTACACGCGCTAGATTTAGCTTTAGCCAGCACCATCTTCAGATTAGCCTTAACGTCGGTAGCTCTGCCCCCTGGTAAACAGTGTATGATCGCTGGATGATTCGTTTTAAGTCTAATACTGCGAGTAATGGAGTCGCCAATGACTAGAGTTTTCAATTTGTCAGAGCTAATGGTGGGAGGCCTCGGCGTCTCAGACCCCGTAACGGGAGGAGTAGAGACCAGAGAAGGCTCGGCCTCTGACTCCGACCTGCTGCTTAATGGGGAGAATCGGTTGAAAGTTTCTGTCGGCTGAATGAGCGACACCGGTTGAGCATTGCTACAGCATTTCCTTCCAGAAGCCATGAGAAAATTGTCCGGCTGCGGGTACTGTGCGAGGGGATTTATACTACTATCTGTACTTACTGGTGGCACAGACGCTGTTTCATCCTTTCCTACACTTACATTTCCCTTGCCTAACGATTGCGTCTGAAGCTGGGCTTGCAGCACAGCTATCCTCGCCTTAAGGCGATCGTTCTCCTGTATATTATGAGTACAGCAACTGCAATTAGAAGGCATCATGTTAATGTTACTACTTAGCTTCGGTTGGTGGAGGTCCTGACGAAACATGTCCAGATAAAGCGTCCGGAGTGACAAAGTTGAATTTTAAAAAAAGTTGAGCGATATAAAAACAACAAAAAAATATAGACGGCAGGTAAGTCTAGAAATGTGTCACAAAACAAACAATACCCCTGAGGGGATAATTAAAGTTGAATTGAATTGAATTATAATTTATAATTTGTCATTTATTATGTACACAATTTTACATAACATTATTAGGCTTGTTTAAGTCACAAACACACACGCACACACTATATAGTAGTCCCACCCACTTAGTAAATACATACATCACTGTGAAATGCTTACATACAGTTGAAGTCGGAGGTTTACATACACCTTAGCCAAATACAATTAATCTCAGTTTTTCACAATTCCTGACATTTAATCTGAGTATAAAATTAGCTGTTTCAGGTCAGTTAGGATCACCACTTTATTTTAAGAATGTGAAATGTCATAATAGTAGAGAGATTAATTTATTTCAGCTTTTATTTCTTTATTCACATTCCCAGTGGGTCAGAAGTTTACATACACTCAATTAGTATTTGGTAGCATTGCCTTTAAATTGTTTAACTTCTTAGGGAGCGGCTGCATAGGTGAAGGTTTTGGAGAGTCTGGCGTGCCCAAAGTAAAATGCCTGCCACTCAGGTCCAGAAAATAGGATATGCACATAATTAGTACCATTGGATAGGAAACACTCTGAAGTTTCTAAGAGTGTTAAAATGATGTATGTGAGTATAACAGAACTGATATAGCAGGCGAAAACCCGTTGAAAATCCATCCGGATTTGAAGTTTTTTTTGTAAATGACCATCTTCTCCATTGTGCCTATTGCATACATGTTATGTAGGACTGAGACTGCAGTACCTATGGCTTCCACTAGATGTCAACAGTCTCTATACATAGACTGGGAATTCTAGGAGTAACCAGAACAGATAGGAACAGGAAGAAGTGAAGGGACCACTTTTGTAAACAAGGTTTGACGCGCGCGAGATTGTGAACGCGCACCACTTTATTTTCCTTTCCTATCGTTCACGTTATCGTCCGGTTGAAATATTACAGCAAATATACACAAAAGGATACCTAAAGAGACATTAAAAATGATGTTTGATTTGTTTGTAGAAAGTGTATAGGTATAATTTGAACGTGTTCTCTTCACGGTTCAATGGGCGACTCAACGGTGGATTTTATGATCATAACGCGCCAACCAAACGGAGATTTATGGATATAATAAATGACTTTTTCTAACAAAAGAACCACTGGATGTCTTCGTTGGACACTTGGGAAGCCCTCAGCAGTTCTTCGAAAGGTAAGGGATTTTACATTAGCAATTTTTTGCGGTTTTTGAGACCCGCGTTGGTTATGGATTTATGCTAATGCATAAAATATGAGAGAGGCTATCCTCAAACAATCAAATGTTGTGCTTTCGCTGTAAAGCCTTTTTGAAATCTGACAACGCTGTGATATTGCCCAGAATCAGAGCTTTTGATGACTATGCAACACTTGTATATTGATGAATGTTTAATAATTCTTCTTTTGTAGCGCCCCACTGCTCCCTAAGTAGTTCATTTGGGTGAAACGTTTTGGGTAGCTTTGCACAAGCTTCCCACAATAAGTTGGGTGAATGTTGGCCCATTCCTCATGACAGATCTGGTGTAACTGAGTCAGGTTTGTAGGCCTCCTTGCTCGCACACGCTTTTTCAATTCTGCCCGCAAATGTTCTATAGGATAGAGGTCAGGGCCTTGTGATGGCCACTCCAATACCTTGACCTTGTTGTCCTTAAGCCATTTTTCCACAACTTTGGAAGTGTGCTTGGGGTCATTGTCGAGTTGGAAGAACCATTTGCGACCAAGCTTTAACTTCCTGACTGATGTCTTGAGATGCTACTTCAATATATCCACAAAAATGTCCTGCCTCTTGATGCTATCTATTTTGCGATGTGCACCAGTCCCTCCTGCAGCAAAGCATCCCGTCAACATGATGCTGCCATCCCCGTGCTTCACGGTTGGGATGGTGTTCTTCGGCTTGCAAGCCTCCCCCTTTTTCCTCCAAACATAACGATGGTCATGATGGCAGAACAGTTCTATTTTTGTTTCATCAGACCAGAGGACATTTCTCCAAAAAGTACGATCTTTGTCCCCATGTGCAGTTTCAAACCGTAGTCTGGCTTTTTTATGGCGGTTTTGGAGCAGTGGCTTCTTCCTTGCTGAGCGGCCTTTCAGGTTATGTCGATATAGGACTCGTTTTACTGTGGATATAGATCATTTTGTCCCCGTTTCCTCCAGCATCTTCACAAGGTCCTTTGCTGTGTTTCTGGGATTGATTTGCACTTTTCGCACCAAAGTACCTTCATCTCTAGGAGACAGAATGCATCTCCCTCCTGTGCGGGTTGATGGCTGCGTGGTCCCAATGTGTTGTACTTGCATACTATTGTTTGTACAGATGAGCGTGGTACCTTCAAGCATTTGGAAATTGCTCCCAAGGATGAACCAGACTTGTGGAGGTCTTGGCTGATTTCTTTTGATTCTCCCATGATGTCAAGCAAAGAGGCACTGAGTTTGAAGGTAGGCCTTGAAACACATCCACAGGTAAACCTCCAATTGACTCAAATGATGTCAATTAGCCTATCAGAAGCTTCTAAAGCCATGACATCATTTTCTGAAATTTTCCAAGCTGTTTAAAGGCACAGCCAACTTAGTGTATGTAAACTTTTGACCCACTGGAATTGTGATACACTGAATTATAAGTGAAATAATCTGTCTGTAAACAATTGTTGGAAAAATGACTTATGTCATGCACAAAGTAGATGTCCTAACCGACTTGCCAAAACTATAGTTTGTTAACAAGAAATATGTGGAGTGGTTGAAAAACTAGTTTTAATGACTCTAACCTAAGTGTAGGTAAACTTCTGACTTCAACTGTAAGTCATGGATGGTAGGAAGCTTGGTCCCAGTGATGGTCTGGGCTGTACGCATTACCCTCTGTAGCGCCTTACGGTCAGATGCCGAGTGGTTGCCATACAAGGCGGTGATGCTGATCTCCAAATTATAATTATGCACAATAACCTCCCAACGCATAAGGCCCTGGTTCTGGTTGTACATACGATGAAGAAACACTAAGGGGTCATGGTCAGTATATACTATCACTGGTACGGCACTGGAACCAATATATACTTCAAAGTATTGCAGAGCTAACAACAAAGCTAGAGCTTCTTGTTCGATGGTTGCATAGTTAGCCTGACAACTTTCGGGAAAAATAACAAACAGGATGATCCAGTCCACTCTTGTCCTGCTGCAGTAGAACAGCACCAGCACCTCTGGCACTAGCATCTACCACAAGTTTAAACGGTTGATCAAAATCCGGAGCAGCAAGTACAGGGGTATTACATAAGAGTGCTTTAGCAGTATCAAAAGCTACCTGACAATCAGGAGACCACACAAACGATATAGCCGGACTGAGCAAATCAGTCAATGGAGCAACTACCGCAGAGAAATTTTTACTGAAACTACGGTAGTAACCAACCATCCCTAAAAAGCGGCGTAGTTCTTGTCTGGTGGTAGGTGCGGGGAATGCAGTTATAGCCAAGACCTGGGCATCAACAGAGCGCACCTGTCCATTGCCGACCTCTTTGCCGAGATAGGTAACAGTGGCCTTCCCAAACTCGCACTTTGCCAAGTTCAGGGTTAGAGAAGCAGCTGCCAAACGTTCACATACTACCCTTAAAAGGTTAACATGATCTGACCATTCAGACGAATAAATCACTAGATCATCAAGGTAGGCACTACAATTGGGAACATCTGCTAATACTGAGTTAACCAGGCGCTGGGAATCCCAAAAGCCATTACAGAGTATTGTAGGAAGTTGTCTGGGGTCACAAAGGCAGAAATCTCAGAAGCACGTGAGGTTAACGGAACCTGCCAGTAACCTTTTAAAAGATCTAACTTAGTTACATAAGTATCAGCACCTATAGTGTCGAAACAGTTGTCCGGTCTAGGTAACGGGAACGAATCTGGCATTGTGACAGAATTTACCTTTCGATAATTCGTACATAACCTGAATGTACCATCAGGTTTAGGAACCAGAATACAAGAACTACAAGGGCTTGAACTTGGCTTAGCCAGGTCATTCTTCAACAAATATCTCACCTCATCCCTCATTATCTTCCTTTTAGAAGCGTTGACACGATATGGGTGTTGCTTGATAGGGGCAGCATTTCCAACATTAATGTCATGTTCCAACACATTTGTGCGAGTAGGAACGTCATTAACTACTTAGGGAGCAGTGGGGCGCTAGCGCGCCGTTTCTCCCTAAGTAGTTAACTTGTGCCCGGCTCGCACAGTTTGGCATGTTCTACTGTGGAAAGATACAGTTGAAGTCAGAAATTTACATACACCTTAGCCAAATACATTTAATCAGAGTAAAAATTCCCTGTCTTAGGTCAGTTAGGATCACCACTTTATTTTAAGAATGTGAAATGTCAGAATAATAGTAGATTTATTTCAGCTTTTATTTCTTTCATCACATTCCCAGTGGGTCAGAAGTTTACATACACTCAATTAGTATTTGGTAGCATTGCCTTTAACCTCTTAAGCATCATTAAGGAGCGCTGGCACGCTAGCGCCCCATTCCCGACACTACCCGGTGAAATGTGAGGCGCCAAATTCAAAATCCAAAAGTAGAATTATTAAACATTCATCAATATACAAGTGTTGCATAGTCATCAAAAGCTCTGATTCTTGGCAATATCACAGCATTGTCAGATTTCAAAAAGGCTTTACGGCGAAAGCACAACATTTGATTGTTTGAGGATAGCCCCTCTCATATTTTATGCATTAGCATAAATCCATAACCAACGCGGGTCTCAAAAAACGCATAAAATCGCTAATATCGCTAATATAAATCCCTTACCTTTCGAAGAACATCTGCTGAGAGCTTCCCAAGTGTCCATCGAAGACATCCAATGGTTCTTTTGTTAGAAAAAGTAATTTATTATATCCATAAATCTCTGTTTGGTTGGCGCGTTATGATCATAAAATCCACCGTTGAGTCGCCCATTGAACCGTGAAGAGAACACGTTCAAATTATACCTATACACTTTCTACAAACAAATCAAACATCATTTTTAATGTATCCTTAGGTATCCTTTTGTGTACTTTTGTGTACTTAGTACTTAAGTCCATATCCTAGTTTCTGGGCCTGAGTGGCAGGCCTTTTACTTTGGGCACGCCAGACTCTCCAAAACCGACACCACAGCTGCCGCTCTCTATGAAGTTAAGTTTGCCGATGACACAACAGTGGTAGGCCTGATCACCGACAACGATGAGACAGCATATAGGAGAGAGGTCAGAGACCTGACCGTGTGGTGTAAGGACAACAACCTCTCCCTCAACGTGATCAGGACAAAGGAGATGATTGTGGACTACAGGAAAAGGAGGACAGAGCACGCCCCCATTCTTATCGACAGGGCTGTAGTGGAGCAGGTTGAGAGCTTCAATTTCCTTGGCGTCTACATCACCAACAAACTAACCAAGACAGTTGTGAAGAGGGCACGACAAAACTTGCACCATCGAGAGCTGCACCACCGAGAGCATCCTGACGGTTTGCATCACTGCCTGGCATGGCAACTGCTCGGCCTCCGGCCGCAAGGCACTACAGATGGTAATGCGTACGGCCCAGTACATCACCGGGGCCAAGCTTCCTGCCATCCAGGACCTCTATACCAGGCAGTGTCAGAGGAAGGCCCTAAAAATTGTGTAAGACTCCAGCCACCCTAGTCATAGACTGTTCTCTCTGCTACCGCACGGCAAGCGTTACCGGAGTGCCAAGAGGCTCCAAATAGCATCTACCCCCAAGCCATAAGACTCCTGAACAGCTAATCAAATGTCTACCCAGACTATTTGCATCCCCCCCCCCCTCTGGAACGCTGCTGCTACTCTCTGTTATTAGTCACTATACTAACTCTACCTACACGTACACTACCGTTCAAAAAAACTCAGTCACATAGAAATGTCCTTGTTTTCCATGAAACGTACATGAAATGAGTTGCAAAATGAATGGGAAATATAGTCAAGATGTTGGGCTTCCCAAGTGTCCAACGAAGACATCCAATGGTTGTTTTGTTAGAAAAAGTCATTTATTATATCCATAAATCTCCGTTTGGTTGGCGCGTTATGATCAGAAAATCCACCGTTGAGTCGCCCATTGAACCGTGAAGGGAACACGTTCAAATTATACCTATAAACTTTCTACAAACAAATCAAACATCATTTTTAATGTATCCTTAGGTATCCTTTTATGTATACTGTAATATTTCAACCGGACGATAACGTGAACAATAGGAAAGGAAAATAAAGTGGGGCGCGCTCACAATCTTGCGTCCGTCAAACGTTGTTGACAAAAGTCGTCCCTTCACTACTTCCTCTTCCTATCCGTTCTGCTTAGTGCTAGAGCTTCCAGACACTGTATAAAGACTGTTGACATCTAGTGGAAGCCATAGATACTGCAGTCTCAGTCCAAGTTAAAATAGAAATGAATAGGCAGCCTGGAGAAGAAGGTCATTTACAAAAAATACTGCAAATCCGGATGGATTTTCCTCGGGTTTTCGCCTGCTATATCAGTTCTGTTATACTCACATACATTATTTTAACACTTTTGAAAACTTCAGAGTGTTTCCTATCCAATAGTACTAATTATGTGCATATCATATTTACTTTGGGCACGCCAGACTCTCCAAAACCGTCACCTCTGCTGCCGCTCCCTAAGAAGTTAATAGCCCAACCAACTACCTCATCCCCTACCGTATTCATTTATTTATCTTGCTCCTTTGCATCCCAGTATTTCTACTTTGCACATTCATCTACTGCACATCTACCATTCCAGTGTTAAATTGCTATATTGTAATTACTTCGCCACCATGGCCCACTTATTGCCTTTATTATCTTACCTCATTTGCACACATTGTATATAGATTTGTTTTTCTACTGTATTATTGACTGTATGTTTGTTTACTCCATGTGTAAATCTGTGTTGTTGTATGTGTCGAACTGCTTTGCTTTATCTTGGCCAGGTCGTTGTAAATGAGAACTTGTTCTCAACTTGCCTACCTGGTTAAATAAAGGTGAAATAAAAATAATAAAAAATAAAAATTGTTTGGAGCTGTGCTTTGGGTCATTTATCTTGTTGTAAGAGGAAATTGACTCTAATTAAGCGCCGTCCACAGGGTATGGCATGGCGTTGCAAAATGGAGTGATAGCCTTCCTCTTCAAGATCAATTTTACCCTGTACAAATCTTCCACTTTACCACCACCAAAGCACCCCCAGCTCGTTATATTTCCTCCAACATGCTTGACAGATGGCGTCAAGCACTCCTCCAGCATCTTTTCATTTTTTCAGCGTCTCACGAATGTTCTTTATGATCCTGACACCTCAAACTCAGATTCATCTGTCCATAGCACTTTTTTCCAATCTTCCTTTGTCCAGTGTCTGTGTTCTTTTTAATCTTTAATCTACTTTTCATTGGCAGGTCTGAGATAAGGCTTTTTAAGGCTTTTTCTTTGCAACTCTGCCTAGAAGGCCAGCATCCCGGAGTCGTCTCTTCACTGTTGACGTTGAGACTGGTGTTTTGCGGGTACTATTTAATGAAGCTGAAATTGAGGACTTGTGAGGCGTCTGTTTCTGAAACTAGACACTCTAATGTACTTGTCCTCTTGCTCAGTTGTGCACTGGGGCCTCCCACTCCTCTTTCTATTCTGGTTAGAGCCAGTTTGCGCTGTTCTGTGAAAGGAGTAGTACACAGCGTTGTACGAGATCTTCATTTTCTTGGCAATTTCTCGCATGGAATAGCCTTCATTTCTCAGAACAAGAATAGACACGAGTTTCAGAAGAAAGTTCTTTGTTTCTGGCCATTTTGAGCCTGTAATCAAACCCACATATGCTACTCAACTAGTCTAAAGAAGGCCAGTTTTATTGCTTCTTTAATCAGAACAACAGTTTTCAGCTGTGCTAACATAATTGCAAAAGGGTTTTCTTATGATTAATTAGCCTTTTGAAATGATAAACTTGGAATAGCTAACACAACGTGCCATTGGAACACAGGAGTTATGGTTGCTGATAATGGGCCTCTGTACGCCTACTGTATGTAGACATTCCATAAAATATCTGCTGTTTCCAACTACAATAGTCATTTACAACATTAACAATGTCTACACTGTATTTCTGATCAGTTTGATGTTATTTTAATAGACAAAAAATTTGCTTTTCTTTAAAATTTCTAAGTGACCCCAAACTTTTGAACGGTAGTGTATATATTACCTCAATTACCTCGACACCGGTGCCCCCGCACATTGACATTGACTCTATACCGATACTCCCTGTATATAGCCTCACTATTGTTATTTACTGCTGCTCTTTAATTATTTGTTATTCTTATCTCTTACCTTTTTTTTTTTTAACTGCATTGTTGGTTAAGGGCTTGTAAGTAAGCATTTCAATGTAAGGTCTACACCTGTTGTATTCGGTGCATGTGACAAATAACATTTGATTTGATTTGATTTGACTCTACAAACTTGTTGCATGCGTTTGCTATTTGTTTTGGTTGTGTTTCAGATTATTTTGTGCCCAATAGAAATGAATGGTAAATAATGCATTGTGTCATTTTGGAGTCACTATATTGTAAATAAGAATAGAATATGTTCCTAAACACTACTGTATTAATGTGGATGCTACTATGATTACGGATAATACTGAATGAATCGTGAATATTGATGAGTGAGAAAGTTACAGATGCACAAATATCATACCCCCAGGAAGTGCTAACCTCTCAACATTACAATGACAGGTGAGGCTAGCATTTTTGGGGCTGGTATGATATTTGTGTGTCTGTAAGTTAATTACCTAGCTGCCTGATGGATTGTGTAACACGCACTCTGTTGACTCTGTATAATTAATGAGAAAGTCGATTATGCTAACACTAAGAGAAGGAAACAACTCTCCAGCAACATCCCATGTACAAACAAAGATTTAGAGAGAGGGGGAAAGAGAGAAGGGAGAGGGCAAAGAGAAAAAAAATTGAAAGAGAGAGAAAGAGAGGGGGTATGATGAGAGAGAGAGAGACGGAGTGAGTGAAAGAGAGGGAGTGTGGTAGGAAGGGGATGTGGGAGAAACAGTGGTAGCGGGCTAGAGAGGACTGCAGGGATTGGGATGGCTTTTGTCTGGATGGCCTTGTACTGTTGTATGGGTATTACAGGAATACTCTCCACTCATGCTGCTTGAGAGGCTGTGGGCGAGTGTTTTAGAGTGGTGGCCTGGATTTGGTACAAGCTTATCAATACCTCACTTATCTGCCAGAGAGGGGGGGGGGGGGTCTTTTCCACTATATTTCCCATTCCCGGTTTCCCAAAACTCTTTTTAAAGGAGGTCTCAGAGAGAACGCCTGACTTAAAAGTGAAACATTTGAATTTACTATCTGAGACATATTTTATAAAAAGACTCTGATGCTACTAGAGATGTAATAAGCCCATATTTGGTCTGATATGCATCCATCTTCTTTTGAAACAAGCTATTGCTGGGAAGAGACCCAGAGACGCCCAAGGTGTATGCAGCGGCTGGTTCAGGCGGCATACTGTAGCGAGTGTTCGGTGAAGGGGGGGCATCTGCCCGAGCCGTGCATCATGGATGATAGATCCAGGGTTATTTACAACAACAAAGGACAGACTGCAGAGAGAGTGGCAGAGAGGAGAAGGAGTTTATTCTTCACAGCCTCTGGAGGATCTGCCAAGAATCAGTGCTCTCCATCATCAGTCTGGAAGGCCTGGCCTGCTCAGTGACACAGATGGCAAGGCCATGGTACCATATGCACCGCCAAGCCACGCACCTGGTAGGCAGGGAGAGACAGAGGGAGGGATGGCACGGAGAAAGAAAGAGAGGAGGCGAGGGAGCAGACGCTGGCCTTTTTGTTCTGTCTGCACAGACAGCAGACAGACACAAACTTGGACCGGAGAGCACAGACATCAGACATCTTTTCAGCATTATATTATACACTGTAAAATCAATTACATTGTGTACAATTCATCAATGGCCTATCCAAGGACACACGTCTGTGCCTCTGCGTTTCCCCACTCACCTGACAGAACAAAAGCTAAGCCAGGCTTCTGGCTTTAGAATGAAACTGATCAAATCATGGCAAAGAATAGTGCACAGAAAATGTTGACGATAAAATGAAAAGCCTATGTACTCCCAACATGCTCTTTCAGAAATATCCTGGCTTATAACTAGCCAACTAGGTTGCATGACTCAGTATAATCTGCATCCACAGTCTGCTACATGACAGATGTTGGAGACGCCAATATGTAATGTCATATCTGTAGTGAAGATACATATCACAGTACAAGTACAAAATATGATAGCAAAAAGTTCTCTCCTTCTGGAGATGTTTTGTACTTATTTTACCTGTCAGGGAGATAACAGTAAGAACAAGATGTTCTTTATACAGTGACGTAAGTCACCGACATGAGGTCAAAGCTGACTATTGAAAATAGGATGGGAGTCCTACTAATCTTGCACCTCATACGTAAAACCATAAAATCTGCACAAATGTTATAGTGTCTATACTCACTCCTATATTCTCTTTCAATAGCCTACCTTCCATAGCCTACCAACAGCATGCTTTTACCAGTACATCCAATTTCCTATAGCCTAATGGAAGTGGTAATGGAATGTTCACGTGGTCAGATTCTGGTAGAGTGGTCAGTCGGCGCTGCTAAAATATCCATGTGATGGACACTCATGGTCAAAGTGCGAAGCTGGATTGTGTCCCAAATGGCACCCTATGCCCTATATATTGCACTACTTTTGACCAAAGCCCTATGTGCCCTGGTCAAAAGTGGTGCACTACATAGGACATAGGGTGCCATTTGGGACATCCTGCTGCCCTTTAAAGATAAGGCTGAATGACGCAAGGCAGATATTACATCAATAATATATCATGCAACCATCAACATTGCATATTAGATGTTAGAGGATCTGAGTCAGACGAAGCCATTGAGGTAATTATCAACTTTGACCCCACACTTCACTCTCTGTAAATGTTAGTCAGACCAAGCCTGAATAAGTCAGCATGTCTACGGTGTACTGAGGGCATAATATCATCGAGAGACAAGATGCAGAGTACTATAACAATTCAGTGAAAGCCTTACTTCGGGTCCCAAAGTGCAACTTATGAAGGCTTCATAAGCACTACATAAATGTGTCACAAATAATCTTTAACCGTATGTCAGTCTCTATAAAGGGTTCATAAATGTGTCATAACTGTGTGACATAACCACCAATGTCAAATGTGACACACCCACTATGTCAAATATGACATGTGCTTTTAAAAATTTGACATAAGCACCACTTAAAGTCATATTAAATTGAGGCTTCACAAAGCATCCGTAACCTTATTTTAAACATTTCTAGGATGGCCTAAACCTCTTGGGTGCATAGCCAATATTGGACCTGACCTCATCCCCAATATGCTGCAGGATGACACGCAAAAAAAAATGACACTCCACAAAAATAGTCAATAAACGGACGCAACCTTTAAAAAAATTGGGTACCTTCGTCCCTCAACACTACAAGACTAGATGAACAAGAGCAAGTGAGGTCCCTGTACTCTCTCTGTGTGTATCTTCTGGAGCGGGAGTTCCAATGCAGGTGAGAGCGGTCCGTATTCAGTGTATTGGTGAGAAATCGAGGGCTAGCTGATTTACCTAACTCATTAGAGACCAAAGGAATTTCCAGACTAAGCCATCCCTGAAAACGGGTGTGGTAACTCATATGTCTAAAGTTTAGTAATAATGTTAGGTACTGTCAGGGAAATTCTATAGGAAGAGCTTTTTCCAACAACAGCTTAATTACAAAGATTAGCAAAAATGAAGCAATAAACATCATCAAGAATGGTTCAGAGTAGAAAGCTTAACCATGCATTTTTCCAGACAATGTCAGGAATAAGCATGTTCCAGAAAAATGTTCCTCTCTGTGTAAGTTGGTTTTGTTAATGAAGAATTTGTCTTATAAAATTATTACAACAAGATTTCTCAAGTAAGCCCACGGCTTCCAATCTGAGTTCTGGATAAGCTTTGTGATCACTACCAAATCTATGATGAGTTTTCATTAGTGTAGTTAGACCACTGGGAACAGCTTTGACCACAGAAATAAACTCTCTGAAGGGTATTGGAAGCTCTTTCAATGTTATAAATTGTTCATATGTAAGAATTTTACCCATGTTGTCAAAAATATCAAGAACAAAGTCAATATTCCTCTCATGACAGCTGGGTTAGAACGATGACTTATTCCTTACAGTTATGTCTGAATTATTCCACAAAATAGCTTTATTTGGGGAAAAATTGTGCAGGAAACATATTTTCCAGGCCATTAAACCTTGTTGGTGAAACCTAGCCAATCTTTAAGGAATATAATTACATTTCAGTAAAGATTTAAGACCTCCAAACTTATTAAACACATTATTTGGAATGAAATACCATATTGAATCAGTATTGAACAAAAAAAACATTTTAACCAGTTGACCTTGAAAGTGTTATTTACGTCAACAAAATCCAACACTTCAGCTCTTTTATTAGAAAGGACTGACTTTTTTAGTTTCTGAGACTTATTTATCCAGATGAAGTCAAGAAAGGTCTTATTGATCTCTTTACAAGTAGAAGGATTTACAAATAAAGATAATGAGGGGTACACAAAACGAGACAGTCTCTCTGCCTTGGACAGAAGTACTCTCCCAAGTATAGAAAGATCTCTTTGTAGCCAATTACATATAATTCTTAATTTTAGGAGAGAAATTCATATGTTGTCTGACTAAGTGTTTTTTTGACAGATCTATTCCTAAATATTTAACACAGTCCTTAACAGGAATATTTTCTATGTCTTTATCATCAGAGTCAAATAAACATAAGATTTCACATTTAGAAACATTCAGTTTGAATCCTGATGCAATAGAAAATGCAGTTATAGCATTAAGGGAATGGGCGACCAGGTCTTTGTCTCTTAAAAAAAGAGTAGTGTCATCAGCTAGTTGGGAAATTTTGATTTCTTTGTTAAAAATGGTTAAGCCATACAAATTTGCATTATTCAGAATATCTAGAGATAGAAGTTCCACAACCAAAATGAATAAAAATGGCAAAATTGGGCATCCCTGTCGTACACTTCTGTTGATACTGAATCTTTTGGAAGTATTAAGGTTTAGTAACATGGAACTATTTATATCTTTGTAAAACATGCAAATTACTTTGATAAAATTTTCACCGAATCCAAAAGGTTTAAGAGACCTAAAGAGAAATTCATGTTCAATTGTGTCAAAGGCTTTACAGAAGTCCAAAAATAAGACAACCGCATCTGAGTCAATTGCATCTGAATAATCTATAAGGTCCAAGACTAAATGAATGTTAGAGCTTATGTGACAGCCCTTCATAAATCCTGTTTGAGTCTTATTTATAATGGTATCTATTCCTTTCTTTAATCTTTTGGCATAAACCAGAGCAATCAATTTGTAATCAATATTTAATAAAGTAATTGGTCTCCAATTGTCAACGAAAGAAGGGTCTTTATCAGGCTTCAGAAACAATGAAATAAGGCCCTGTTTCATAGTGGAGACAATTTCCCAATTTTTTATGCAATCTTGAAACATATTAAAAATCGGGTCTACTAGTAACTCCCAAAACTGTCTATAGAATTCAACTGATAGGCAATCAGGACCAGGTGATTTCCTTTTTTTTTATTTATTCAGAGCCTCTCTAATTTCTTTAATTGACACAGGTGAATCGCAAACTGAGTGGAAATCATGCTCAGTTACAGGGACAATTCCGAATGTGACAAATGTAGCTGTCACGATCTCCTTGAGTGACGGACCAAGGCGCAGCGAGGTATCCAGTATACATTCTTTATTTAAGCAACGTAACTGGCAAAACAATAAACAAAACGAACGAAGATCGTAACGTTGAACATAACACGTAAACTAACAAAGCTATGAACAAACAATAACCCACAAAATTCTATTGAAAACTACAAACATATATATGGTTCCCAATTAGAGGTAACGACACTCAGCTGCCTCTAATTGGGAACCATTTCCCCAACATAGAAATACAACACCTAGAACTAAAAAAACCCTTCACCAAAAACTAAACTAAACATGCCAGCCTAGAAACTCTGGCCTGGACGTGACAGTACCCCCCCCCCCAAAGGCGCGGACTCCGACCGCGCCAAAAGTCCATGGGGGGGGTCTTCGGGTGGGTCTTTTCCTTCCAGGTGGCGGCTCCGGTGCCGGCCGTGCTGGCTTGATGTCACGCACTGGAGGCCCTGGGCTATTAGCCGGAACTCTGGTGCGAGGAGCAGGAACCAGCCGTGATGGGCTCCTGACGAGCACTGGGACTGGTGCGAGGAGCAGGAACCGGCCATACTGGGCTCACTGTTGCGGGCCACGGACTGGGCACCGTCTCTGGAGGTTCCGGACTGGGGACCCTCTCTGGAGGTTCCGGACTGGGGACCCTCTCTGGAGGTTCCGGACTGGGGACCCTCTCTGGAGGTTCCGGACTGGGGACCCTCTCTGGTGGTTCCGGACTGGGGACCTTCTCTGGAGGTTCCGGACTGGGGACCTTCTCTGGAGGTTCCGGACTGGGGACC
>QNTS01001590.1:117463-163072 GCA_003317085.1 Hucho hucho | reverse complement strand
ATCCTGGAGCGTGGAGCAGGGACAGGACGTGCTGGACTCTCTAAGCGCACAGGGGGCCTGGTGCGCGGAGCCGGAACAGGACGTGCTGGACTCTCTAAGCGCACGGGGGGCCTGGTGCGCGGAGCCGGAACAGGACGTGCTGGACTCTCTAAGCGCACGGGGGGCCTGGTGCGCGGAGCCGGGACTGGACGTACTGGCCTATCTAAGCGTACAGGGGACCTGGTGTGTGGAGCCGGTACTTCTCTCCCCGGCTGTTCACTCACGCTTGCCTCACAGATGATGGGAGCTGGAATGTCTCGCACTGGGCTGTGGATGCGAACCGGAGACCCCACACGCAGGACCGGTGCAGGATATCTCGGTCCCAGAAGGTGTACTGGAGACCTAGCGCGCAGAGCCGGCACCACTCCACCAGGCTGCACACTCACCCTCCCCTGACAGATGAGTGGAGCTGGAATCTCGCGCACCGGCCTATGAATGCGCACTGGAGACACCGTGCGCAAAACTGCATAGCACGGTGTCTTTCCAGTGCGACGCTCCCTCCAAAGAGCACGAGGAGTTGGCTCAGGAGTCCATCTTGAACCGACCAAACTCCCCGTGTGCCCCCCCAAAAAAATTTTGTTGGGGCTGCCTCTCGGGTTTCCGCGCCAGGCGAGTCCCAACATATCTCTCCCTCTCCGGGTTCCACGCTCCATATAAATCCTCATACCTGCGCCGCTCCACCGCCGTTGCTTCCAGCTCCTCTCTTGGACGGCGATACTCTCCAGGCTGGGTCCAGGGTCCCCCTCTAAACAATTCCTCCTCCCAGGTCCAGAACTCCCGGTTCTCTCGCTGCTTGGTCCTTATTTGGTGGGTTATTCTGTCACGATCTCCTTGAGTGACGGACCAAGGCGCAGCGAGGTATCCAGTATACATTCTTTATTTAAGCAACGTAACTGGCAAAACAATAAACAAAACAAACGAAGATCGTAACGTTGAACATAACACGTAAACTAACAAAGCTATGAACAAACAATAACCCACAAAATCCTATTAAAAACTACAAACATATATATGGTTCCCAATTAGAGGTAACGACACTCAGCTGCCTCTAATTGGGAACCATTTCCCCAACATAGAAATACAACACCTAGAACTAAAAAACCCTTCACCAAAAACGAAACTAAACACACCAGCCTAAAAACTCTGGCCTGGACGTGACAGTAGCTTTCACAACCATCTTCCTGAAATTGAGAGCTGTAAAGGTTTTCATAAAAGGTATTGACAAATTATGATATTCTAATGGGATCTTTGCATAAAACATTGTTAATTTTGAGTGCAGTTATAGATTTTCTTTTGTAGTTTCTCTTTTCAAGTGCAAAAAAGTAACTAGTGTTTCTTTCCCCCTCTTCAATCCATTTGCTCTTGACCTTACAAAGGCACCCTTTGCCAGATCTGTGTAAAGCTGTTCTAATTCTAGTTGTAAAGACTTGAATACAGACTCCTCTTCTTCAGATAGATTATCTTTCTTTAGAAAACTGTTCTTTAAGTGCATCAGCTCTTTGGCACATTTAATGGGTACCACTGACTTTATATTTAAAACATTCCCATCTACTTCCATGACCCAAGTATTTTCTTGCAAAAATATCTTTGGCTAACGATTTGATGTTTTCAATGAGAGTAGTCTCTTTAAGAAGTGTGTTGTTTAATTTCCAGTATCCTCGAGTACCTTTTGATTTTTTAGTAGCTTGTAAATTCAGGGAAATCAAGTGATGATCAGAAAAGGGAGCCAACTGATGATCTACATCTATAACAAATTGTAACAAAAAGCGGGAAATTAGGAATAAATCTATTCTAGATTTACGTGACTTAGTTTTGTTGGTCCAGGTATAACCCTTTGCATCCAAATTGAAGTAACGCCAGGCATCATCAACACAGAGATCCTTGCATAATGTAGTGATGATATTGCTATTTTGAGGGCTTTGACTCATTCTAAGAGGAAAACGATTAACAGATGCATCAGGTGTTTCGTTAAAATACCCTGAAATAATTAGAGTATTTGTTGCTTAAATCCTGTACTTTCCTGGTAAATTGGGTAAAAAGGGTCTTATTTGGAGCATGTGAGTTATGTCCATATACATTACAAATGATGAAAATAGCATCGTCAAGTTTAACAGTTACTATGACCCATCTCCCATCTTGTGAAGATGTCGATTCTAGAACATCACCTTTAAACTTGTGAATAAGTGTCAAAACACCAGCAGAATGATTTGATCCATGACTGAAATAGGCCATATCTCCCCATTGTGATTTCCAAAATGTCAAATCACTTTCACCCGAATTAGTTTCCTGAAGAAGGACAAAATCTGCGTTACTGCGTTTACAATATAAAAAGATCTCTCAAACCCCTGGCATTCAGACTAACAATATTTAGTGAGTTGAAAACAAACTCCTGCATTAAAAAAAGAAAGAACACAAATTAGATAACAGAAGTAGTAATGTGAACAATAAAACAAACAGTGAACCTTGAGAGGATTACTCCGACGAAAAACTACGCTCAGCTGAGGTAGCGGTGGTTAACAGTATAACAAATCTATTTACTTCCTTTTTTTTTGTTGGCAATTGTTCATCATTTGTAGTTCAAACGGTACATTTACTCGTGGCGGTACATTAACTTCTTAGGGAGCGGCTCCCGAGGTGACGGTTTTGGAGAGTCTGGCGTGCCCAAAGTAAAATGCCTCCCACTCAGGCCCAGAAAATAGGATATGCACATAATTAGTACTATTGGATAGAAAACACTCTGAAGTTTCTAAAAGTGTTACCATAATGTCTGTGAGTATAACAGAATGGATATAGCAGGCGAAAACCAGAGGAATTTCTGTCCTGGAAAAAGTGTTTTTGACACATTGCCTCATTTTGAACCCCTCCCTATTGAAAACAGCCATTTCTGGGAGTAAGATTGCAGTACCTATTGCTTCCACTGGATGTCAACAGTCTCTAGACAGTGTTTGATGATGTAATAGTTGCTCTGGATGGTAATAGGAGAAGAATTTGGAAGTGGTCATTGGATGTAAACAGAAGAGGATGCGCGTTCACGGGCTCGCGAGCGCACTGTGGTTTTTTCCTTTCCTATCGTCCAGTTTATAATCCGGTTGAAATATTATAGTAAATATACATAAAAGTGTTCCTAAGGATACATTATCAATGATGTTTGATTGTTCTTGGACAAGTGTATAGGTATAGGTTGAACGCGTTCTCTTCACGGTTCAATGGGCGAGTGGACGGTGTATTTTATGATCATAACGCGCCAACTAAACGGAGATTTATGGATATAATAAATTACTTTTTCTAACAAAAGAACAATTGGATGTCTTCGTTGGACACTTGGGAAGCCCTCAGCAGAAGTTCTTCAAAAGGTAAGGGATTTGTTTTCTCTGTGAAATGTGTTTTGTGTGAACCGTGATGGTTTTTGAATTTATGCTAATGGTAAAATATTGGAGGTGCTACCCTCAAACAATCAAATGTTGTGCTTTCGCCGTAAAGCCTTTTTGAAATCTGACAACGCTGTGATATTGCCAAGAAGCAGAGCTTTTGATGACTATGCAACACTTGTATATTGATGAATGTTTAATAATTCAACTTTTGGATTTTGAATTTGGCGCCTTGCATTTCATCGGGTAGTGTCGGGCACTAGTGCCCCACCACTCCGTAAGTAGTTAACTGTACTCTTGGCAGTTCTCACAGTTCCAGTTTGGTTAATGTCAACAGAGTTACCCAGTAATCATTCTTCCTTCGATAAACGCGTGTGGGCCCTTGAACCCAGCCTTCTTTTCCTCTTGTCATGCCTTCTGTATAAGCGGCCACAGTTTCTCCCTGGCAGTCTGATCCTGCGGTATCAGAGCTTCTTTGATCCGAAGCTTCTTTTCGTCCAGAAACTTGTTCCCCTTGGCCATTCTCCAGATGATGTCCCTGTAATGGCGCATAGTTAAGCGCAAGATGATATTGCGAGGGGGTCTATCAGATCTTTGTTTCTGGATATTAATGACTGCTTCCCTAATATCCTCTCCCTCTACTTCTTTTACACCTTGGATTTTCAGATTCCACCTGCGAGAGTACCATTGANACAGCTCATTATTTTGGGATTGCAGTTTCTTCAACTCATTCTCTAGGAATGTTATCTTTTCCTTGTTCTTGCTCACAATTTTGTGTAGCTGACTGACAGTTTCTGACAAATTATCTATCTTCTTTGATGTTTCTTCGGTAGACTGCTCAATGGTGGACACTTTTGAGAGCGTGGCGTCTTGTTTAGTAGACAGGGACTGGATTGCAGAGAAAAGTTCAGTTAGTTTCTTTCAACATTGATAGCCAATATTAGACTGTTAACCACCTAACCGTCAATGTTGCCTTGACGAACAAGAATACACTCCCTCATATCTTGGCTTTATATATATATACGGTGTCTTTCCAGTGCGACGCTCCCTCCAAAGAGCACGAGGAGTTGGCTCAGGAGTCCATCTTGAACCGACCAAACTCCCCGTGTGCCCCCCCAAAAAGAATTTTTGGGGCTGCCTCTCGGGTTTCCGCGCCAGGCGAGTCCCAACATATCTCTCCCTCTCCGGGTTCCACGCTCCATATAAATCCTCATACCTGCGCCGCTCCACCGCCGTTGCTTCCAGCTCCTCTCTTGGACGGCGATACTCTCCAGGCTGGGTCCAGGGTCCCCCTCTAAACAATTCCTCCTCCCAGGTCCAGAACTCCCGGTTCTCTCGCTGCTTGGTCCTTATTTGGTGGGTTATTCTGTCACGATCTCCTTGAGTGACGGACCAAGGCGCAGCGAGGTATCCAGTATACATTCTTTATTTAAGCAACGTAACTGGCAAAACAATAAACAAAACGAACGAAGATCGTAACGTTGAACATAACACGTAAACTAACAAAGCTATGAACAAACAATAACCCACAAAATCCTATTAAAAACTACAAACATATATATGGTTCCCAATTAGAGGTAACAACACTCAGCTGCCTCTAATTGGGAACCATTTCCCCAACATAGAAATACAACACCTAGAACTAAAAAACCCTTCACCAAAAACGAAACTAAACACACCAGCCTAAAAACTCTGGCCTGGACGTGACAGTAGCTTTCACAACCATCTTCCTGAAATTGAGAGCTGTAAAGGTTTTCATAAAAGGTATTGACAAATTATGATATTCTAATGGGATCTTTGCATAAAACATTGTTAATTTTGAGTGCAGTTATAGATTTTCTTTTGTAGTTTCTCTTTTCAAGTGCAAAAAAGTAACTAGTGTTTCTTTCCCCCTCTTCAATCCATTTGCTCTTGACCTTACAAAGGCACCCTTTGCCAGATCCGTGTAAAGCTGTTCTAATTCTAGTTGTAAAGACTTGAATACAGACTCCTCTTCTTCAGATAGATTATCTTTCTTTAGAAAACTGTTCTTTAAGTGCATCAGCTCTTTGGCACATTTAATGGGTACCACTGACTTTATATTTAAAACATTCCCATCTACTTCCATGACCCAAGTATTTTCTTGCAAAAATATCTTTGGCTAACGATTTGATGTTTTCAATGAGAGTAGTCTCTTTAAGAAGTGTGTTGTTTAATTTCCAATATCCTCGAGTACCTTTTGATTTTTTAGTAGCTTGTAAATTCAGGGAAATCAAGTGATGATCAGAAAAGGGAGCCAACTGATGATCTACATCTATAACAAATTGTAACAAAAAGCGGGAAATTAGGAATAAATCTATTCTAGATTTACGTGACTTAGTTTTGTTGGTCCAGGTATAACCCTTTGCATCCAAATTGAAGTAACGCCAGGCATCATCAACACAGAGATCCTTGCATAATGTAGTGATGATATTGCTATTTTGAGGGCTTTGACTCATTCTAAGAGGAAAACGATCAACAGATGCATCAGGTGTTTCGTTAAAATACCCTGAAATAATTAGAGTATTTGTTGCTTAAATCCTGTACTTTCCTGGTAAATTGGGTAAAAAGGGTCTTATTTGGAGCATGTGAGTTATGTCCATATACATTACAAATGATGAAAATAGCATCGTCAAGTTTAACAGTTACTATGACCCATCTCCCATCTTGTGAAGATGTCGATTCTAGAACATCACCTTTAAACTTGTGAATAAGTGTCAAAACACCAGCAGAATGATTTGATCCATGACTGAAATAGGCCATATGTCCCCATTGTGATTTCCAAAATGTCAAATCACTTTCACCCGAATTAGTTTCCTGAAGAAGGACAAAATCTGCGTTACTGCGTTTACAATATAAAAAGATCTCTCAAACCCCTGGCATTCAGACTAACAATATTTAGTGAGTTGAAAACAAACTCCTGCATTAAAAAAAGAAAGAACACAAATTAGATAACAGAAGTAGTAATGTGAACAATAAAACAAACAGTGAACCTTGAGAGGATTACTCCGACGAAAAACTACGCTCAGCTGAGGTAGCGGTGGTTAACAGTATAACAAATCTATTTACTTCCTTTTTTTTTGTTGGCAATTGTTCATCATTTGTAGTTCAAACGGTACATTTACTCGTGGCGGTACATTAACTTCTTAGGGAGCGGCTCCCGAGGTGACGGTTTTGGAGAGTCTGGCGTGCCCAAAGTAAAATGCCTCCCACTCAGGCCCAGAAAATAGGATATGCACATAATTAGTACTATTGGATAGAAAACACTCTGAAGTTTCTAAAAGTGTTACCATAATGTCTGTGAGTATAACAGAATGGATATAGCAGGCGAAAACCCGAGGAATTTCTGTCCTGGAAAAAGTGTTTTTGACACATTGCCTCATTTTGAACCCCTCCCTATTGAAAACAGCCATTTCTGGGAGTAAGATTGCAGTACCTATTGCTTCCACTGGATGTCAACAGTCTCTAGACAGTGTTTGATGATGTAATAGTTGCTCTGGATGGTAATAGGAGAAGAATTTGGAAGTGGTCATTGGATGTAAACAGAAGAGGATGCGCGTTCACGGGCTCGCGAGCGCACTGTGGTTTTTTCCTTTCCTATCGTCCAGTTTATAATCCGGTTGAAATATTATAGTAAATATACATAAAAGTGTTCCTAAGGATACATTATCAATGATGTTTGATTGTTCTTGGACAAGTGTATAGGTATAGGTTGAACGCGTTCTCTTCACGGTTCAATGGGCGAGTGGACGGTGTATTTTATGATCATAACGCGCCAACCAAACGGAGATTTATGGATATAATAAATTACTTTTTCTAACAAAAGAACAATTGGATGTCTTCGTTGGACACTTGGGAAGCCCTCAGCAGAAGTTCTTCAAAAGGTAAGGGATTTGTTTTCTCTGTGAAATGTGTTTTGTGTGAACCGTGATGGTTTTTGAATTTATGCTAATGGAAAAATATTGGAGGTGCTACCCTCAAACAATCAAATGTTGTGCTTTCGCCGTAAAGCCTTTTTGAAATCTGACAACGCTGTGATATTGCCAAGAAGCAGAGCTTTTGATGACTATGCAACACTTGTATATTGATGAATGTTTAATAATTCAACTTTTGGATTTTGAATTTGGCGCCTTGCATTTCATCGGGTAGTGTCGGGCACTAGTGCCCCACCACTCCGTAAGTAGTTAACTGTACTCTTGGCAGTTCTCACAGTTCCAGTTTGGTTAATGTCAACAGAGTTACCCAGTAATCATTCTTCATTCGATAAACGCGTGTGGGCCCTTGAACCCAGCCTTCTTTTCCTCTTGTCATGCCTTCTGTATAAGCGGCCACAGTTTCTCCCTGGCAGTCTGATCCTGCGGTATCAGAGCTTCTTTGATCCGAAGCTTCTTTTCGTCCAGAAACTTGTTCCCCTTGGCCATTCTCCAGATGATGTCCCTGTAATGGCGCATAGTTAAGCGCAAGATGATATTGCGAGGGGGTCTATCAGATCTTTGTTTCTGGATATTAATGACTGCTTCCCTAATATCCTCTCCCTCTACTTCTTTTACACCTTGGATTTTCAGATTCCACCTGCGAGAGTACCATTGANACAGCTCATTATTTTGGGATTGCAGTTTCTTCAACTCATTCTCTAGGAATGTTATCTTTTCCTTGTTCTTGCTCACAATTTTGTGTAGCTGACTGACAGTTTCTGACAAATTATCTATCTTCTTTGATGTTTCTTCGGTAGACTGCTCAATGGTGGACACTTTTGAGAGCGTGGCGTCTTGTTTAGTAGACAGGGACTGGATTGCAGAGAAAAGTTCAGTTAGTTTCTTTCAACATTGATAGCCAATATTAGACTGTTAACCACCTAACCGTCAATGTTGCCTTGACGAACAAGAATACACTCCCTCATATCTTGGCTTTATATATATATATAAATATATATATCATTGGTTTTAATGCACATCATACTCCATGAATATTTTAGTTGGTTATTTTTAAACCTCCACTCCCTCTCAGGAGACACGTATTGCAGTGACTTCCTGGTACAATCAATCAATCAAATGTATTTATAAAGCACTTCTTACATCAGATGATGTCACAAAGTTCTGTACAGAAACCCAGCCTAAAATCCAAAACAGCAAACAATGCAGGTGTAGAAGCACGGAGGCTAGAAAAAACTCCCCATAAAGGCCGGAACCCAGGAAGAAACTTAGAGAGGAACCAGGCTATGAGGGGTGGCCAGTCCTGTTTTAATCTCCACCCGGCACAGCCAGAACAGAACATGGCCAAGTTTTTAAAATGTTCATAGATGACCAGCAGGGTCAAATAAAAATAATCACAGTGGTTGTAGAGGGTGCAACAGGTCAGCACCTCAGGAGTAAATGTCAGTTGGCTTTTCATAGCCGATCATTCAGAGTATCTCTACCGCTCCTGCTGTCACTAGAGAGTTGAAAACAGCAGGTCTGGGACAGGTAGCACGTCCAGTGAACAGGTCAGGGTGCCATAGCCGCAGGCAGAACAGTTGAAACTGGAGCAGCAGCACGACCAGGTGGACTGGGGACAGCAAGGAGTCATCAGGCCAGGTAGTCCTGAGGCATAGTCCTAGGGCTCAGGTCCTCAGAGAGAGAGAGAGAGAAAAAGAAAGAAAGAAAGAAAGAAAGAAAGAAAGAAAGAAAGAAAGAAAGAAAGAAAGAAAGAAAGAAAGAAAGAGAAAAAGAGACAGCATACATACGTAAAATCACACAGGACACTGGATTAGACCGGAGAAATACTCCAGATATAACAGACTGACCCTAGCCCCCCGACATATAAACTATTGCATAAATACTGGAGGATGACACAGGATGGGTCGCGAGACACTGTCACGATACCCCCGGACAGGGAAAAACAGGCAGGATATAACCCCACCCACTTTGCCAAAGCACAGCACCCACACCACTAGAGGGATATCTTCAACCACCAACTTACCATCCTGAGACAAGGCCGAGTATAGCCCACAAAGATTTCCCCCACAGCACAAACCCAAGGGGGGGCGCCAACCCGGACAGGAAGATCACGTCAGTGACTCAACCCACTCAAGTGACGCACCCCTCCTAGGGACGGCATGGAAGTGCACCAGTAAGCCAGTGACTCAGCCCCTGTAATAGGGTTTGAGGCAGAGAATCCCAGTGGAGAGAGGGGAACCGGCCAGGCAGAGACAGCAAGGGCGGTTTGTTGCTCCAGTGCCTTTCCGTTCACCTTCACACTCCTGGGCCAGACTACGCTCATAGGACCTACTGAAGAGATGAGTCTTCAATAAAGACTTAAAGGTTGAGACCGAGTCTGCGTCTCTCACATGGATAGGCAGACCATTCCATTAAAATGGAGCTCTATAGGAGAAAGCCCTGCATCCAGCTGTTTGCTTAGAAATTCTAGGGACAGTAAGGAGGCTTGCGTCTTGTGACCGTAGCGTACGTGTAGGTATGTACGGCAGGACCAAATCAGAAAGACAGGTAGGAGCAAGCCCATGTAATGCTTTGTAGGTTAGCAGTAAAACCTTGAAATCAGCCCTTGCCTTAACAGGAAGCCAGTGTAGAGAGGCTAGCACTGGAGTAATATGATCACGTTTTTGTGTTCTAGACAAGATTCTAGCAGCCGTGTTTAGCACTAACTGAAGTTTTTTTGTGCTTTATTTGGGTAGCCAGAAAGTAGAGTAATCTAGCTTGGCACACCTGTATGTAGGGAGTTTCTCCCATTCTTCTCTGCAGATCCTCTCAAGCTCTGTCAGGTTGGATGGGGAGAGTCGCTGCACAGCTATTTTCAGGTCTCTCCAGAGATGTTTGATTGGGTTCAAGTCTGGGCTCTGGCTGGGCCACTCAAGGACATTGAGACTTGACCCGAAGCCACTTCTGCATTGGCTTGGCTGTGTGCTTAGGGTCGTTGTCCTGTTGGAAGGTGAACCTTTTCCCCAGTCTTAGGTCTTGAGCACTCTGGAACAGGTTTTCCTCAAGGATCTCTCTGTACTTTGCTCCGTTCATCTTTCCCTCTATCCTGACTAGTCTCCCAGTCTCTGCCACTGAAAAACATCCCCACAGCATGATGCTGCCACCACCATGCTTCACTGTAGGGATGGTGGCAGGTTTCCTCCAGACGTGACACGTGACATTCAGGCCAACGTGTTCAATCTTGGTTTCATCAGACCAGAGAATCTTGGCAAACTGTCATGTGCCTTTTACTGAGGAGTTGCTTCTGTCTGGCCACTGTACCATACAGGCCTGATTGGTGGAGTGCTGCAGAGATGGTTATCCTTCTGGTAGGTTCTTCCATCTCCACAGAGGAACCCTGGAGCTCTGTCAGAGTGACCATAAGGTTCTTGGTCACCGCCCTGACCAAGTTCCTTTCCCCCCGCTTTCTCAGTTTGGCCGGGCGGCCAGCTCTAGGAAGAGTCTTGGTGGTTCCAAACTGCTTCCTTTTAAGAATGATTGAGACCACTGTGATTTTGGGGACCTTCAATGCTGCAGAGGTTTTTTGGTACCCTTCCCCATATCTGTGCCTCGACACAATCCTGTCTCGGAGCTCTACGGACAATTCCTTCGACCTCATGGCTTGGTTTTTGCTTGGTTTTTGCACATGCACTGTCAACTGTGGGACATTATATAGACAGGTGTGTGGCTTTCCAAATCATGCCCAATCAATCGAATTTACCACAGGTGGACTCCAATCAAGTTGTAGAAATATTTTAAGGATGATCAATAATAAATGTGCAACAATTTCTAAAAACCTGTTTTCGCTTTTTAATTATGGGGTTTTGTGTGTAGACTGATGAGGATTTTTTTAAATCCATTTTAGAATAAGGCTGTAACGTAACAAAATGTTGAAAAAGTCAAGGGGTCTGAATCAATCAATCAATCAATCAATCAATCAAATGTATTTATAAAGCCCTTCTCACATCAGCTGATGTCACAGAGTGCTGTACAGAAACGCAGCCTAAAACCAGCCTAAATAGTTTTCAAATACACTGTATATATTGAGTTCTTCTGTCTAATAATTTTTAAACAAGTTACATGCAGGCTGGTCTAGGCCAATTGAGGAAAGCCTCTGAATTAGCAATGAGTGATCGACAGTATCAGAAGCCTTTGACAGGTCAATGAAGAGGGCAGCACAATGTTGCCTTTTATCCACATAATTTATTACTAGGGATGCAGCAGAGATAATGCTATGACTTGGTCTAAAACCCGCCATTTAAAAGATAAGAAAGTTCTTAGCTGAGAATTAATCAAGGATTCAAAAATTCTGCTCTGCAAATTCTGCTCACCACCTTTGTGAAGGAGGAGTACATGGGCCGCCTTCCAAAACTTGGGGATAGTACTAGATATAATCGTAAGATGAAAAATATGGGTTAATGATTCAGCAATCAGAGTGGCAGAGAGCTGCAGCAAAATGGATCAAGCATATCAGCCCCAGTGGATTTTTTTACATCAATCTTAAGAAAGGAGTGGCCTCCCGAGTGGCACAGTGGTCTAAGGCACTGCATCGCAGTTGCTAGCTGTGCCACTAGAGATCCTGGTTCGAGTCCAGGCTCTGTCGCAGCCGGCCGAGACCGGGAGACCCATGGGGCTGCGAACAATTGGCCCTGTGTCGTCCGAGTTAAGGGATGGTTTGGCCGGCAGGGATGTCCTTGTCCCATCGTGCTCCAGTGACTCCTGTGGCGATCCGGGCACATGCACGCTGACATGGTCGCCAGGTGTACAGTGTTTCCTCCGACACACTGGTGTGGCTGGCTTCTGGGTTAAGCGAGCAATGTGTCAAGAAGCAGTGTGGCTTGGTTGGGTCGTGTTTCGGAGGACGCATGGCTCTCGACCTTCGCCTCTCCCGAGTCCGTACGGGAGTTTCAGCAATAAGCATTTAAAGGCTGACATTGGTTGATTTTAATACTTCAGACAGCAAAAATTCAAACTCCACCCATAACTTTTGGACTTTTAAACATTCCCAGAAGGCATGGATTATTACAACCTACAGCAGGCCTAAAACCTATGAGTGCAAACAACGTTTCCATGATGGGCTATTTGCAGGACAATAGAGTCTTCAACCTTTACAAAAGGATAGCTAGGGCTAGGTGTGAAAATAAATCCCCCCAACTTGCAATGTATTAAGTACTCTAAAGTTTTACATTTCTAACTACAAACAACCTGCAACTGCATAATGTCGGGTAAGGCATATACTGTACAGTATTTCTTCATCAACATCTTTATGCTTTTGTTAATAAAACAATTATAAAAATACTCTTTCAAAATGCAGATGTTTATTTCAACTATCAGCTGGACAATAGACTCTTAAGGGACTTTAAACATATTAATGGATCCATAGCAAATTACTATGGGAATAAATATCACTGAATGACATAGCATGGGGACTGGTCTTGATAAATCGATGAGATTTTTACTTTTGATTATTTTTCTCTTCACTACCACAATATTAAAAACTTTCAAATGCATTCATGAATTAAATCACTTCAGCCGACATGTTGCGGTTCATCTGATGAAGGTGCACATGGGCCTATTTATAAAATAAATATGAATTTGGAGGGCAGAAATTATTCAATATTAAAGCATTAGACCTCTCACTGAAGGCGTCAGTCAAACAAAAGATATACTTAAATCCAAACTGGTTTTGCTGCACGCAATGTCCTTTGTTTGTCAGACGAATCATTGTGTCGAAAATACAGAACAGTACAAAACAAGAGAACACACAGTTAATGTTCTGGAAATAAAAAATGACAGCTTCATTAAATAGTACCAGCAAAACACCAGTCTCAACGTCAACAGTGAATTGGCGACTCCGGGATGCTGGCCTTCTAGGCAGAGTTGCAAAGAAAAAGCCATGTCTCAGACTGGCCAATAAAAATAAAATATTAAGATGGGGAAAAGAACACAGACACTGGACAGAGAAACTCTGCCTAAAAGGCCAGCATCCCGGTGTCGCCTCTTCACTGTTAACGTTGAGACTGGTGTTTTGCTGGTACTATTTAATGAAGCTGCCAGTTGAGGACTTGTGAGGCGTCTGTTTCTCTAACCAGACACTCTAATTTACTTGTCCTCTTGCTCTGTTCTGCACCTGGGCCTCCCACTCCTCTTTCTAGTCTGGTTAGACCAGTTTGCGCTGTTCTGTGAAGGGAGTAGTACACAGCGTTGTATGAGATCTTGATTTTCTTGTCAATTTCTCGCATGGAATAGCCTTCATTTCTTAGAACTAGAATAGACTGATGAGTTTCAGAAGAAAGGTCTTTGTTTCTGGCCATTTTGAGGGTGCAATCGAAACCCCCCAAAATGCTGTTGCTCCAGATACACAACTAGTCTAAATAAGGCCAGTTGAATTGCTTCTTTAATCTGTTTTCAGTTTTCAGCTGTGCTAATATAATTGCAAAATGTTTTTCTAATGATCAATTAGCCTTTTAAAATGATAAACTTGGATTTGCTAACACAACGTGCCATTGGAACACAGGTGTGATGGTTGCTGATAATGGGCCTACTGTATGTAGATATTCCATAAAAGAATCAGCCCGTTTCCAGCTACAATAGTCATTTACAACATTAACAAAGTCTACACTATATTTCTGATTTTTTTTATCAGGAATTGAAGCAATAGCCTACCCGTGTGTGGTCAACTATTTGTTGACCACACACTTGCCTCAGAGCAGCACTGTTTCGCGCTGCTCTGAGGCAAGCATGGGGACTGGTCTTGATAAATCAATGAGATTTTTATTTTTACTGAATCTCCATTTGGGTATTGGTTAGCCTACAATTATGGTGTGGAAATGTTAGGATTATTTTGCTCTTCACTCAGTCACTTAGTAGCCTACTCCTGACCGGTCACGTTGTACAGCGTCAACTTTTGAAAGCCAGTCACCTCTTCCCACCACCCCTCCATGTTAACAAAACGTTTTCTCTCTTTCTTATTCTCCTATTATCTTCTCGCTAAATAAAAGCTAATGTAGTTGCCCAGATACTTCCCACCATTCCCTCAGCTATACATCCATGGCTCTTCTTATAACATCTAATCCTTGTTTAGTGTTACTGAATCAGGCACTGTCTGTCAGATGTATCATTTTTTGTTTTTTTTCTTGGAATAGAAATCAAATTAATTGAGCTTCATTTCTTCAAATCAATTCCATATACTATGTTCTTACAACTTACAAATTCTCTATTAAAAACAGTCAAATGCTTCTTAAAGATGCCCTCTGGTGGTCAAACTAGCACTAACTAGCATTAATTGCAACAATGGCTGACACTAAAATAACGTGCCATAGAATTCTGCAGCAGCCCGCAAGCTGTGCTGTAGTACGACACAACTTTTAAAAGAAGAACCACTGTATATTAGTGGGCTATATTTAAGGACCAGATTAAATTGAGAACAGTCTGAGGGGTAAAAATATTACCAGGTGCTTGTCAAATTGTGAATGAGAGAATGATGTGTCCAGCCTGTGCAAGAAACAGAGCAAAGCACATGCCTTTAATGCAACTGTTTTCAAATCATCATTAGTCGCATCATGCAGCCTTAGAATGTATTAGAAATCAAAACATATACAGTGAGGGAAAAAGTATTTGATCCCCTGCTGATTTTGTACGTTTGCCCACTGACAAAGAAATGATTAGTCTATAATTTTAATGGTAGGTTTATTTGAACAGTGAGAGACAGAATAACAACAAAAAAATCCAGAAAAACGCATGTGAAAAATGTTATAAATTGATTTGCATTTTAATGAGGGAAATAAGTATTTGAACCCCTCTCAATCAGAAAGATTTCTGGCTCCCAGCTGTCTTTTATACAGGTAACGAGCTGAGATTAGGAGCACACTCTTAAAGTGAGTGCTCCTAATCTCAGCTTGTTACCTGTATAAAAGACACCTGCCCACAGAAGCAATCAATCAATCAGATTCCAAACTCTCCACCATGGCCAAGACCAAAGAGCTCTCCAAGGATGTCAGGGACAAGATTGTAGACCTACACAAGGCTGGAATGGGCTACAAGACCATCGCCAAGCAGCTTGGTGAGAAGGTGACAACAGTTTAGTGCGATTATTCGCAAATGGAAGAAACACAAAAGAACTGTCAATCCCTCTCGGCCTGGGGCTCCATGCAAGATCTCACCTCGTGGAGTTGCAATAATCATGAGAACAGTGAGGAATCAGCCCAGAACTACACGGGAGGATCTTGTCAATGATCTCAAGGCAGCTGGGACCATAGTCACCAAGAAAACAATTGGTAACACACTACGCCGTGAAGGACTGAAATCCTGCAGCACCCGCAAGGTCCCCCTGCTCAAGAAAGCACATATACATGCCCGTCTGAAGTTGCCAATGAACATCTGAATGATTCAGAGGACAACTGGGTGAAAGTGTTGTGGTCAGATGAGAACAAAATGAAGCTCTTTGGCATCAACTCAACTCGCCGTGTTTGGAGGAGGAGGAATGCTGCCTATGATCCCAAGAACACCATCCCCACCGTCAAACATGGAGGGAAACATTATGCTTTGGGGGTGTTTTTCTGCTAAGGGGACAGGCCAACTTCACCGCATCAAAGGGACGATGGACAGGGCCATGTACCGTCAAATCTTGGGTGAGAACCTCCTTCCCTCAGCCAGGACATTGAAAATGGGTCGTGGATGGGTCAAGGCAACAAAGGAGTGGCTCAAGAAGAAGCACATTAAGGTCCTGGAGTGGCCTAGCCAGTCTCCAGACCTTAATCCCATAGAACATCTGTGGAGGGAGCTGAAGGTTCGAGTTGCCAAACGTCAGCCTCGAAACCTTAATGACTTGGAGAAGATCTGCAAAGAGGAGTGGGACAAAATCCCTCCTGAGATGTGTGCAAACCTGGTGGCCAACTACAAGAAACGTCTGACCTCTGTGATTGCCAACAAGGGTTTTGCCACCAAGTACTAAGTCATGTTTTGCAGAGGGGTCAAATACTTATTTCCCTCATTAAAATGCAAATCAATTCCTAACTTTTTTCACATGCGTTTTTCTGGATTTTTTTGTTGTTATTCTGTCTCTCACTGTTCAAATAAACCTACCATTATAATTATAGACTGATAGTGGGCAAACGTACAAAAGTGGGCAAACGTACAAAATCAGCAGGGGATCAAATACTTTTTTCCCTCACTGTAGGCTAAGGTTTGTATAACAATTAAAGTTGCATAAAAAAATCTAAATTAAGCATATTGGAGAGGACCTGTTGTAAATGATCACTTTGATAATCACTCAACACAGAATAGCCACATGTGTATACTCACTGGGAAATCGTATGGGAAAAATATCCTTTCTATTTTATTCAGCTATGTTCAATTGTATTCTTCTTACTATAAATTAATATATAATAATGACACAGTAATTATAAGCAAAGGTAGCCTAGTGGTTAAAGCATTGGGCCAGTGACCGAAAGGTTGCTGGATTGAATCCCCGAGCTGACAAGGTAAAAATGTGTAATTCTACCCCTGAGCAAGGCAGTTAACCCACTGTTCCCCGGCGCCGAAGATGTGGATGTCGATTAAGGCAGCTTCCCGCACCTCTCTGATTCAGAGGGGTTGGGTTAAATGTGGAAGACACATTTCAGTTGAAGGCATTCAGTTGTACAACTGACTAGGTATCCCCTTTTCCCTAAAGTGTGAAATAAGGTAGCCCACTGCCATATGGCATCGCCAGATTAGGGCCTAACATAAGGATGACTCAGTATATGCTATTCTATTCTTCTGAAATAGGCTACATTATCATCATGTTATGTTTCTTTAGACCTGCCTAAGATAAATAATGGATTTATTGTGATATTTTAAATGGATTTATTAGACTTAAAATGTAGATGTGCCAAAGGTCTACATCAGTGGCCTGTAGGCTATGTGTGGAAGCCCGTAGATGATAAACATTTGTATTACCATGAGGCCGGCAGTTATTTGCATGACAGTTACCGGCTGACTAAATGTCTGACTGCCAGCCACAGCTCGTGTAGAGCGTCTGTGAGCCTACTTTACTCATGGATTTTCAATCAAGACTTATCAAGAAGTGAATAAACTAAAAGCTAAAACTACTAAAAGCTAAAATTTGCTAATAAATACTATCAAGCATGTTAACAAGCCTGTATAGTCTGGTCAAAAATCCACTTGCATATGTTTTTGAGCTCTTTCAGCTGTACATTACAGGGATTTCCACAGTTCAACGATGTAGTCCGGAAGGAACATGATGGTCTGACTACTGTTTGTTGTTCAATGTGATGATCTACGTGCCATTCCAAAGTGTCTGCTGTGGCTTCTGCTTCCTAGCAGGCATTTTAATAAAAAAGAAGAGGTATAGAAGTATTTCAATCTTATCAATTTGTCAGTTCGGATACTGGGACAGCTAGGAGTACAGCAACATCTTCCATCCTTGGATTGAGGTACGTTTTAGAGCCATATCCCGCACCGGCTCTTCGCTGCCCTGATTATGGCAGCAAAGCGCTTCGATCTGTGGGGTTCAGATGTACTTACGACTTAATACTTGATAGACATTCATTCGCAAGCTAGCTAAATGCATAATGTCCACAATAACAAAGCAGATACACAGTAAAATCGCAAGACTTAATTCAACTACTATGGAGTGAAATTCAACACTATTTTGGAGTTTATATGGTCCCAATCTGATTATGAGTGAAATCTACTCTGGGAATGGGGTTGATTTTCTTAGAGTTAAAGCTTGAATCCGCAGGTTGTGGCTGTCCCTATGCTGCCCCACTTCTTGTGTAGTGTTTTCACTTTGAACGAAAACAAGGGGGTTGATCCATGAGCCGCTATGGGCTTGCCTTCTGGGAAAGGTGTGTCTTTGCATTAAATCCTGCCTATTCGAATGACCCTTCTGCTCTGGAGCTGGAGAGGAAGTGAAAGTCACTATCAAGCTAACATTACAGAGCAGACGAAGCCAACAAGCTAGCTGACTTGAGTAGCTTTTCGAAATCCAAAAGGAGAGATGCAGCTGGAAGGGTTGGGAAAATGGTGGAAACAGATGTTCTGTTGGAATCAGTTGACGTGTCGAGTGTAGATGACAGTGAGAAGAATTTGATTGCACTATAGAATACAAAAGGTAATAAGAGAAGTAAAGTGGTAGTGGAAACTAGTAAATCCAAACCAAGTTCTGAGTCTTTTTTGGTTGGAAAGGTTTTAGGATCGGTGTTGCTTCCTGGGAGATCCGTTTGAAGTCTCTATAAAAATTGTGGATGTATTGGATGAGGTGGCATCGATGAGAATTACGAAAGCGGGCTCTGCGCCTCAAGAAAGATGTCGGATTGGAATGTGTCATGTGTGGATCTTCGAAGTAGGTTGCTTATCAAGGGGTGTTATCTCTGGGGTGGCGCTAGAAGCAAATACAAAGGATATACTGTACGTGAAGCATTGGATCAAGTGGTTGGTGCACAATGACTGACTACCGGTATGGTAGAAGGAGTGCCGAAGCCCACGCCATCCATTCTATCATTTTTTTGATGAAGAGTCTCTACCTTACGTGTATTTGAGTTATATGAGATTCCCTGTGAGAGCCTTTGTGCCCAAGCCCGTGCAGTGTACTACAGTTGAAGTTGGAGTCATTAAAACTCATTTTTCAATCATTCCACAAGTTTCTTGAAAGCAAACTATAGTTTTGGCAAGTCTGTCATTTTTCCAACAACTGTTTACAGACAGATTATTTCACTTATACTTCACTGTATCACAATTCCAGTGGGTCAGAAGTTTACACACACTGAGTTGACTGTGCCTTTAAACAGCTTGGAAAATTCCAGAAAATGATGTCATAGCTTTAGAAGCTTCTGATAGGCTAATTGACATAATTTCAGTCAATTGGAAGTGTACCTGTGGACGTATTTCAAGGCCTACCTTCAAACTAAGTGCCTCTTTGCTTGACATCATGGGAAATGAAAATAAATCAGCCAAGACCTCAGAAAAAGACCTCCACAAGTCTGGTTCATCCTTGGGAGCAATTTCCAAAGGCCTGAAGGTACCACGTTCATCTGTACAAACAATAGTACGCAAGTATAAAAACCATGGGACCACGCAGCTGTCACACCGCTCAGGAAGGAGACACGTTCTGTCTCCTAGAGATGAACGTACTTTGGTGCGAAAAGTGCAAATCAATCGCAAAACAACAGCAAAGGATCTTGTGAACATGCTGGAGGAAACAGGTACGAAAGTATCTATATCTACAGTGCTATATCGACATAACCTGAAAGGTCGCTCAGCAAGGAAGAAGCCACTGTTCCAAAACCGCCATTACCTACTTAGGGAGTGTTGGGGCGCTAGCCAAATTCAAAATTCAAAAGTTGAATTATTAAACATTCATCAATATACAAGTGTTGCATAGTCATCAAAAGCTCTGCTTCTTGGCAATATCACAGCGTTGTCAGATTTCAAAAAGGCTTTACGGCGAAAGCACAACATTTGATTGTTTGAGGGTAGCACCTCCAATATTTTTCCATTAGCATAAATTCATAAACCATCGTGGTTCACACAAAACACATTTCACAGCGAAAACAAATCTCTTACCTTTTGAAAAACTTCTGCTGAGGGCTTCCCAAGTGTCCAACAAAGACATCCAATGGTTCTTTTGTTAGAAAAAGTCATTTATTATATCCATAAATCTCTGTTTGGTTGGCGCGTTATGATCATAAAATACAGTGTCCACTCGCCCATTGAACCGTGAAGAGAACGCGTTCAACCTATACCTATACACTTGTCCAAGAACAATCAAACATCATTGATAATGTATCCTTAGGAACACTTTTATGTATATTACTATAATATTTCAACCGGATTATAAACTGGACGATAGGAAAGGAAAAAACCACAGCGCGCTCGCGAGCCCGTGAACGCGCATCCTCTTCTGTTTACATCCAATGACCACTTCGAAATTCTTCTTCTATTACCATCCAGAGCAACTAAACATCATCAAACACTGTCTAGAGACTGTTGACATCCAGTGGAAGCAATAGGTACTGCAATCTTACTCCCATATATGGTCATTTTCAATAGGGAGGGGTTCAAAATGAGGCAATGTGTGAAAATCACTTTTTCCAGGACAGAAATTCCCCGGGTTTTTGCCTGCTATATCCGTTCTGTTATACTCACAGACAATATCTTAACACTCTTAGAAACTTCAGAGTGTTTCCTATCCAATAGTACTAATTATGTGCATATCCTATTTTCTGGGCCTGAGTGGGAGGCATTTTACTTTGGGCATGCCAGAATCTCCAAAACCGTCACCTCGGGAGCCGCTCCCTAAGAAGTTAATTCAGTGACTTGATGTGGAATAGAGTTCCATGTAATCATGGTTCTATGTAGTACTGTGTGCCTCCCATAGTCTGTTCTGGCAGAGAGAGAGATGGGACTGCGAAGAGACCTCTTGTGGCACGTCTTGTGGGGTATGCATGGGTGTCCGAGCTGTGTGCCAGTAGTTTAGACAGACAGCTCGGTGCATTCAACTTGTCAATACCTCTCATAAATAAAAGTAGTGATGAAGTCAATTTCTCCTCTACTTTCAGCCAGGAGAGATTGACATGCATATTATTAATATTAGCTCTTTGTGTACATCCAAGGACCAGCCGTGCTGCCCTGTTCTGTGCCAATTGCTCCCTAAGTAGTTAAGACACTAACAGCTTACAGACGGTAGGCAATTAAGGCCACAGTTATGAAAACTTAGGACACTAAAGAGGCCTTTCTACTGACTCTGAAAAACCACAAAAGAAAGTTGCCCAGGGTCCCTGCTCATCTGCGTGAACGTGCCTTTGGCATGCTGCAAGGAGGCATGAAGACTGCAGATGTAGCCAGGTCAATAAATTGCAATGTCTGTACTGTGAGACACCTAAGACAGCGCTACAGGGAGACAGGACAGACATCTGATCGTCCTCACAGCGGCAGACCACGTGTAACAACACTTGCACAGGATCGATACATACGAACATCACACCTGCGGGACAGGTACAGGATGGCAACAACAACTGCCCGAGTTACACCAGGAATGCACAATCCCTCCATTACTGCTCAGACTGTCCGCAATAGGCTGAGAGAGGCTGGACTGAGGGCTTGTAGGCCTGTTGTAAGGCATGTCCTCACCAGACATCACCGGCAACAACGTCGCATATGGGCACAAACCCAAACGTCGCTAGACCAGACAGGACTGGCAAAAAGTGCTCTTCACTGACGAGTCGCGGTTTTGGCTCACCAGGGGTGATGGTCGTGTTTATCGTCGAAGGAATGAGCGTTACACTGTGGCCTGTACTCTGGAGCGGGATCAATTTGGAGGTGGAGGGTCCGTCATGGTCTGGGGCGGTGTGTCACAGCATCATCGGACTGAGCTTGTTGTCATTGCAGGCAATCTCAATAATGTGCATTACAGGGAAGACATCCTCCTCCCTCATGTGGTACCCTTCCTGCAGCCTCATCCTGACATGACCCTCCAGCATGACAATGCCACCGGCCATATTGCTTGTTCTGTGCATGAGTTCCTGCAAGACAGGAATGACAGTGTTCTGCTATGGCCAGCGATGAGCCCGGATCTCAATCCCATTGAATACGTCTGGGACCTGTTGGATCGGAGGGTGAGAGCTAGGGCCATTCCCCCCGGAAATGTCCAGAAACTTGCAGGTTCCTTGGTGGAAGAGTGGGGTAACATCTCACAGCAAGAACTGGCAAATCTGGTGCAGTCTGTGAGGAGGAGATGCACAGGTGGCCACACCAGAAACTGGCTGTTACTTTTGACCCCCTTTGTTCAGGGACACATTATTCAATTTCTGTTACTCACATGTCTGTGGAACTTGTTCAGTTTATATCTCAGTTGTTGAATCTTGTTATGTTCTTACAAATATTTACACATGTTAATTTTGCTGAAAATAAACTCAGTTGACAGTAAGAGGACGTTTCTTTTTTTGCTGAGTTCAGAAACTCTGGCTTTACTCAAAGTCAGTGGCATGTCGTTAGCAATTTTTTTTTTAAAGCAACGGGCCTAAACAGCTACCTTGGGGAATTTGTGATTCTGGAATATATTTTATAGGCTTGCATTTATGAACACCCTCTGTGTTCTTTTAGACAAGTAACTCTTTATCCACATTATAGCAGGGGGTGTAAAGCCATAACACATCTATCAAAACAGTCCCCACAATCATTTTATCACCATTTTCTCTCAGCCAATCATCAGTCATTTGTGTAAGTGCTGTGCTTGTTGAGTGTGCTTCCCTATAAGCATGCTGAAATGCTGTTGTCAATTAGTTTACTGTAAAATAGCATTGTATCTGGTCGAACACCATTTTTTCCAGAAGTTTGCTAAGGGTTGCTAACAGGCTGATTGGTTGGCTATTTGAACCGATACTAAGTGGGATTGTTGTTTGATATATTTTTGTATTTGTATTATGTCGGATCCCCCTGTCGGGTCACCCTGCCGTCACCTTGTACAATAGGTGGCAGCAATACAACATTTGGTGTAGTCTGCCATAAAACTTTAAAGAAGAAGAAGAAGCCAACAGGGACAACAGAAACAAGCGTCATTTTCAGTTCTTGGATCTGAACCCAAATGAGAAAAAGAAGGAAGAAAAAGACTGTTCATGACCAATCCAAAAAACGGATAATTGGAATACATTTTTAAAAGTGACACCAAAATGGCCACCATTCTCATGGACTGGTAGGTAAGTGTTGGATTGCGTTTTTAGCCTGCCAGCTACATTAGCTGATAACCTTAGTGTGTTCAATGTTCAAGCTAGCTAACTGTCCAATCAATATTCTGTTATCAAAATTAATGTTTATTTGGCATATGCACAGGATACAGTAGGGTTTATACTTGACAAGGTTTAAGTGATGGTAAAAATAACTGAATTGAAATAAAACATGCATTGAAGGCTGGACATATACAGCTAGCTACCAGCTCCTAGGAAAAAAGCCTACATGGTGCCGCAGCGGATCACAACAATAGGCCAGTTGCCAGGTCCTACACCTGTAGGCAACAAACGTATGTGCTGCTCCCGGTTCCCACCTGTCAGCCACTACTAGGAGGAAATCAGAGCCGGTATGACCACCAGGGGTGCAACTTTGTTTTTTTAGAAGTGGGGGGGACATAATTATTATAATAAAACATTTTATCCAGATGGATAAACGCTCCAAATAGCCTACCCGACCGCTCGGAGGCGTCCGCATGGTCATAAAGTACACCGTTGACTCGTTTTGTATCACATTCCAATGATAAAACTGGAGGGGAATACAATAGATTACAGTACCAGTGATGGTATCTTCAATGGATTACAGTAACAGCATTGGTACCATAAATCTGTTTTGTTTATGGTAACTTACTGTCAGCTAGTAACCTGTAAGTTACTGTAAAACAATGGTAATCAATTTGTTATCATGTTTCCCAGCATGCTCTACTGCAGGTTGATTTTTTAATATCTGTGTTTTTTCATGTACACTAATTGATTGATTAATCTTATAAGCCAAATAACATACTTGTTTCTAAACAAATCAATCAGTTAGTTAGATGTTTTGCATGCGTTACTGAAATTATTGTTCCAGTTTAATAAATGGCTTAGGAAGTCATCTCACAATGTTCCTAACCCTGACAGGCATTTTGAATGCCCGTTGCGGCTGAATAAATTCCAACTGTTGGATATTCTAACTATGGCTGGATCACTTTACATGCCAGCATGATGTGAATTGTAAGTAGCGTCACACAATTCTGGTAACTTTCTCAAACTTCCCAGGTTTTCCAGAAATATTGGTTGGAAGATCCCTGGAAATGGAAGGAAATAAGCATGAAATCTGTAATCCTTCAACCAGGATATCTGGAAAATCTGGGAATTTTGGGAAAGTTACAGGAATTTTTCAACCCTACTTGCAGGCCTGATGTGGACTGTAATCCACGAGTTTCAGGCCACTGCATGAGGGTAAAACTAAAGCCCTCAAAATTAGGCCTTATGAAATACATATTGTGTTAAGTAATTACATTTTAATTATAACATATTTGCTTAGGATCTCACTTCGTGAAGGCAACAAGACTGAACATGGATGAATCCAACAACTATGTCTCTGTCGCTAACAAATACAGTCAAGGCAAGGCACTTTGGGAAATATGCAAATAAGGCTTTAGAGTAAGAGTATGTTACTGTAAAATGAGTACAGTAGAATAATTGGTACTCTAAATCAATTACAGTCACAATATTGGATATATTAAAATACTGTACGGTAACATACTGTTCCTTTTTTACAGTAACTTACAGGTAACTGTACGTTACTGTAAGTTACTGTAAAAACAACAGGATTTTATTAACAGTTTACTTTTGAAGAGCAGGCCTAAGTGTGTAATGTCTTATTTGCCTATTTCTTAATGTGTCACATTGTGGTGGCTTGCAAAGTGATATCTAATCTCTTTTGGAATTAGTGATGTGTAGTTTTTGAACAACGATTCGTTTTTCTGAGTGACTCTGCTGGCCGAAATGAATACAGCAGTATTAATACGCACTCCTCTGGCTCTGGAGACGTGCTCCAACCAACAACTGTAAAATAGATCATGCTGCAGGCAGCATAGAGAAGAAAATTACTTTATAACTGGTAATTGATCGCATGGTGCAAGAATGAATGCAACAAATTGATTATTGAATGCTATGATGGACAGAGCTTTATAGACCCAAAACATACACATAGCCACTGCTCAACAAACTCGAACTCTATAAGGTGCTGCAGTTCGCAAACCATATTGTGCTTATCACCCTCACGGCAGTCAAGCAATGCATTCCACCAAGAGTCATTCACAATCTAGTCCGGTTGGGGCCCCGACTAGACCTCGTTTCAAATTTTTCAAGAAATAATATTGTTTGTATGCCTAGCAATCAACAAATGTACATTGTTTAAAGCACACTTTTACAAGTCTCAGTCATAAATGACAGCTACCCTTATTGTGAACGACGAGAGGCTTCTAGAATTGTGATTTTCAGTTCATTGTTTGCCAGTAGGGGGTACTGCATGCTCTGGGCGTTACTGACTCAAATGAACGAAATTAATCAAAATATTAGATTTTTTTGACTGAACGAGTCAAAAAGATCTGACTCAGTAAAATGAGCCGAACTTCCCATCACTAGATTGAATCCAACGAAGGAGGATAACCAGCATTTTCACATCATTCACAACATTTGTTCAAAAAGCCTGTTACTACAATGAAAGATGATGAGGACATACATCATCTAAACTAGAACAACCTTCTCCGTAACAGTTGCAATAAATCCTACCACTTACAGATTGGATTAGTTTATAAAAATGTATGTTACTTATCTTTATGCAGCATAAGACCATAAACAATCAATGTCCATGTGAAATCACAGATTTCAACCTAAAATCAACCTGCATGCTGGGAAATATGACAATGAGAACCTTCCACATTTGTGAATACTCCAAAGATTTAACTCACTGTCTCTGGTTACTCTCAGGACATTTTCACACATAGTTCTGAGTACAGGAGGCTGCTGAGTGGAGGACAGCTCATAATAATGACTGTAATGGAGTGAATGGTATCAAACATATGGAAACCATATGTTTGATGAGTTCGATACCATTCCATTAATTCCATGCCAGACATTACTATGAGCCCGTCCTCTCCAATTAAGGTGCCACCAATCTTCTGTGGTTCTGAGCTGTAATTCGATTATTTGTTACTTTGTATTTTTTTTATTTGGTCTGGTTGGTTTCACTTTCCCAAATGTCAAACGAAGCAAAAATGCCTAAATAAAACAACTTGTTCATGCAAGTAATATGTTTATTGGAGAAAATGCTCACATTAAATCATTCTATGATCATCCAGAAGCATAACTTGTGTGTTCCAAACATATTACTTTCACTTTGGTCTTTCAACAAGATGAAACTGTGATGTGAATAGGCTATTCAGTAGCCTATATCCTTGTTATAACCCCCAGTCTACTCTAATCTGCATCGGATACGCTCATAAATGCGCTGCTACGCAGTGCCAACAACCTATCAAGATATGGCACTGCGTGCAGGCCTGCAGTCCTGCAGTCAAACAATCAATAACACTGCCGGGCTTCTGGTTATTTTCCTGTGTTTGTTAATTTTCTTGTGTTAAGTACTTACTTACTTACAGGGCAGCAGGCAGCCTATGTGCCCTTGAGCAATTGCTTAATCCTAATTGCTCCAGGGTCGCCGAACCTGGCCGTAACCCCAACCCTGGCCATGACCCCACTCTCAGAGGGAGTCTCAGGGGGAGTTGGGATATGCAAAAAACACATAAGCACCCACCAAATTATGTATTATTTACTTACAATAAGTGTCAACGTTCTGCCGATTTTTTTAAAGTTCTCTCATGATCCACATGTTACTGTAAGCTTTGAGGTGTATTTAGATGGATTGATGGACCTGCTTGCATTTCTGTGTGTATGTTTGTGTGTGTCTGTGCGTGTGCCAGAGCCAAGATGATTTGGAGTATTCCTACTTGAGACTACCTAGCCACCAGGTATTCCTCTTCTGTTCCCATGCTGGAGACCAGGGCTTGACCACAACCTGCTACAATGGCACCAACATTTTGTGGCTGATCTTTCAACAGGGGAGAGGGCGAATGTGTCAAAGACCTGACAGTATGGCTTGTTATATTGTTGTCTGCGTATTTGTGTACTGAGGAAGATGTACAGTAACTTGGTTCCAGAAGAAACTCAAAAGCCACTTTCAATTTCCTTATGTTGTGGGCTTTCATCAAGGTACTTGCCTGTTGCCTGTATTATCTGACTACTATGACTGCACTTTAGAGCGTGTGTCATCCTGCAGCACAGAATTTTGGGGAAGCTTGGGGTCAGGTCCAATATTGGCTATGCATGAAGAAGGAAAGAAGCTGGGCCATCTTAGACATTTTTTTAGAGCATGACATGACAAGGTTATAGATGCTTTGTGAAGCCTCAATTTAATATGATGTATAAGTCCTTTATTAAGCGGTGGTTTTGTCACCCTGTTTTAAAAAGCACAGGATTATGTCATATTTGACATAGTTGGTTATGTCACACACTTATGCCTCATTCATACATCCTTTATAGAACATGACATACAGTTATATATTATGTGTAACACATTTATGTAGTGCTTAAGAAGGCTTTATGAAGGTTTTATGAAGCCTTCATAAGTTGCACTTCGTTTAAAGCGGGACCTAACTTCTAATAGATGGCAGAGACACCGTTGCTCAGTGGCACTTCTAAATGGAAGGCACGTTTTCCAGCAAAGGTCCTGAAAAACATGCCTTCCATTCGGATGTGAGAGGATAAGGTTGCCTATGCTAAAGTATGGACCAGTTTTCACCTACTAGGCACACAGAATTTTTTTTTTTTCTCCCACCTTTATTGAACTTAGTCATTTAAGAACACATTCTTATTTACAATGACGGCCTACACCTCCCAAACCCGGGACTTCCAATCACGGCCGGTTGTGATACAGCCTGGATTCAAACTAGGGTGTCTGTAGTGATGCCGCTAGCACTGAGATGCAGTGTCTTAGACCGCTGTGCCACTCGGGAGCCCCAAAACTTAACCGAGAGTCTGGAAGACCTTAAAGAGACTTAGAGTAAGGGAATTGGTGGGCAACCTGTCATTAATAGGAGACAGAGAGCCTATAGCTTGGGATGATCCCTATAAAACACACGGCTCCTATAAACATGTCCACATTTCCATCTTTATAGAACAGTGCTGGGATCCTCTTTATAGAAACCTGCTCATCACACAGTTTCACGGACTGCTGCTTATCCATATTCTAGTGAGGTGAGCGATGTGATTTCACCGTTGATTACCTCTGCTGTTCGCCCTGATTGGTTTAATGTTGAATAAATATAGTGAACTGTTGCCCTACTTACGCCCACCCTCCCTTTTCCGTGGAAAGGTAAACACCACATGGATTAAACTACGTCGGTTGGGGGAAAAGGATAAGCCATCCGTCGGTGTTGTAATAATCCCAACAAACCGCTGAGCAATTTTGACTCTGTTTTACAAGGTCAATGTGTTGATAAGTGAAACTTATTCCAACTGTGAATGTAATGTTTGACCTTGACAGATGAGTTTAAGCAGGTGTATAATTGTATTCTAAACCCAGCTTTATTTTGGATTTAGATGATAGCGATCTGTTGATTTAATATCCTCCCAGTAATTTCAAACCAGCAATTGATTTGCATGCTTCAATAGGCCTTCCTCTATCCAGGGCCGAGATGCTGCTATATCTGATGTATAACTTCTGTGAGCCATTTTATCAGAACAACTCAGAGTCAAAGTTAAGTGACACTCTTTCACAGTATTACGTTTCTCCCAGCCCTCCCTAGAGGGGCACTAAAAGCACAATTTCTTCTCAGGGTTTCAGTAGCAGTGACAGGGCAACCCAATCTCCCGCCGGCCGGGCATCACACACACAAATGCACACACGCACACACAACCAGACACACACACACCCAGACACACACACACACACACATGGCCCAGCCTAGCCCCGACTTTATAAAGCATCCGATTGCAAAAAGCTAGGCCTGATACAAACAACTAGGCATGACAAGCTATTTACACTCCTCCACAGACATTATTCACACACCATTATGTCTTTGGTAGATTGGAGCTGAAAGAGGAGGAAACCTGCTCACCTCATCTGGCCTGAGAGAGGGATGGAGAAACAGAGAAAGAGTGCAAGAGACAGAAATATAATTTATTTGGGACCTAAGCACTGAATTGCACAAGTGTGGAGGTTGCAGTGTTGAGAGGATAGTTGGTTCAACGTTTTACTATTATTTAAAAAAAAAAGTGTCATTTAGCAGATGCTGTTATCCAGAGCGACTTACAAATAACAAAATATCACAGTCGTAGTAAATAAATGTTTACTTAATAAAGAAGTAATCAGCAAAGTCAGTGCCAGTAGTTGATAAGAAAAGTCCAGTCAAAACACTGTCAAAGATTGGCCCCAGAAACAAACAAAAAACAACAGACCCGTCTCCCACTTGGCTGTTGAAAAGCATAAAGCAATGCATCACACAAATCTCCTTATCTTGATACGAGAGTCTTGCAACTTCTGTTGTAAAAAAATAAATAAGGCAGAGGCTGCCAATCCTGCACATGCGCAGAAACTTCAGGACCTTTAGCTGTCGGGAAGAGGGGGCCAGAAAAGATGGATCTGCAGCCACTCCGTAAAAATAAATATACTGAATTTGATATACGCCTATCCTCTCTCTTGTCAAACTTAACGTACTGACACTTCCCCAACTCAAAGCAGAAGTGAACATGTAGAAATTAATACTATTCCAGCCATAAAAACTCTCATCTTGTAACGCGTTTCAGTAATGTTTGCTGTTAAAATCTTGTTAGTGTCCCCTCCGACATTAGTGTTTGTTTGTGAGGAACGAGTGTGTGTGTGTCTCCGTCATTAGTGTGTGTGAGGAATGAATATCGGTGCTGACAGCAGCAGAGGCAGGACTCTCTCTGAGAACTGCTCAGGGACTCCCAGCTGATCATCCAACCAGTCGCGTAAATCAAGCCTGTCACTCTATATATATATATACCTTTATGTAGAGCCTCATTAGTCTAAACACACAAGTCCCTTTCACACACATACACACACACACTGCACTAGTGACTCACACACACATGCACAAATGCACGCAAAAACGCATGTATGCACACACACACACACGTATACACTGTACACATTACATTAGCATAAACACAAGGTCATTGAGGCTCAGCCACAAAACAACACTTGCTTTGGAAATTGGCACCATAAAACTCTCTCAAAAGCAAAATCTAATACAGGATGCCCTGATCTAATGTGTGCATAATGGTGCCCATTACAAGGGTCATAAAAGTAAGCTGGCATATAGGAACTAAGTGTTGTGTGGTCCTGACCATGATGTTGTCAGTAAATTGTGTGGAAAATGTGGCATTTTATGCACTGGTTGACTCCCTCCATATATAATGTTATTCTGTATCCTGTCTAAATTGTACTCGCTCTGTACACTTTAGCATTCAGGCTATGTAGGCAAGTAATGTTTGAGGAAATTGAAGAGACAGGCATGGTGCAAATTTCCTCCTTCATGCAATGCAAAAGTTTACCGTTTATGCGTGTAAGTGTTTGTGTGTAACAGTAATGTGTGTGCATATGGTGCAAATGTCATGCAATTCTGAGAGACTGTTTCTGTGTATGTGTGTTTGATACAATCAGGCCCACATGACACAACACGCACATACACAGAAATAGTCCCACATGACACACACACACGTACAAACACACGCACAATCTGGCCAGCTCTGCTTTTCGCCAGGCTCCCTCTGCCTGGAGACAATACAAGACAATACTCTTTCTCCCTCTCCCCGCCTCTTTCACTCTGCCAGTCATCTGTCTGCGATGCGAGGTGTCTGTCTGTCTAACCAACACAGTTTGACTGCAGGGGCCCACACGGGTGTCGTACCCTCAGACCAAAACATGGCTTGATGAGCCTGAGCCCGACTCACTTCTCACTCCTCTAACATACTTTACCACTCCTTGTGATGTTTTTAGTAATTTCTCTCTTAACCTGGGTGAAATGTTGGTTGTTTGCCTATAGTCAGGCACAATTTGGCCTAATCTTACATTTTGTGACTCAGATCTGTAATTCAGTGACCTAAAGCCTTGACCACAAGCACATATGTCTTTCTCTCCCTCTTTTTCCTCAGTCTCTTCCTTTCCCCCTTTCTTCGTCCCCCCTCTATCGCTCTTCTTTTCTGCCTTTCCTCTGTATCTCTGTTTCTCCTCCCCCTACTTTCCCTTTGACATATACATTGAGCTCAAGGGTACCTCAACCCTATTACTCAGGTATTCACTTCACCTACTCATGGAGCACTACAATTATGTGTGTATGCAAAGCGTGGAACACTGAGGTGGTGCTAGAGTATTAATTCAGGGTCGATGATTCAGAGGGGTTAAATGCGGAAGACACATTTCAGTTGAATGCATTCAGTTGTACAACTGACTAGGTATCCCCCTTTCCCTTATAATGTGGATGAATAGGCAGCGCCATGCTACCTCCTAGTCTCCCTATATTAGACTATCACTACCATTCCAGCTTCAATCCATCCATCCCTTCCTTCCAGTCTCACTACACTATCACTACCAGCCCGGTAATCTTAGAATCCTGCTGTTCTGTTTGAATCGAGACAGACAGGGACCGCTGTTAGAGCTACACAGGGGCCACTGTTAGAGCTACACGTGGGCCACTGTTAGAGCTACACATGGGCCACTGTTATAGGCACATCGGGGACACTTTTAGAGCTATACAGGGGCCACTAACAGAGCTACACAGGGACCACTGTTAGAGCTACACAGGGGCCACTGTTAGAGGTACTGTTAGATACTATTTCCCACACACACTAGAAACACACACACAGACACAGTGTCACGTCCAGGCCTGGTTTAGCAGGCTGGTGTTTAGTTTGTCTTTTGTTTAGGAGGGTTTTGTGTTCTAGGTTTTGTATTTCTATGTTGGGGAAATGGTTCCCAATTAGAGGCAGCTGATTGTCGTTACCTCTAATTGGGAACCATATATATGTTTGTGGTTTTCACTGGGGTTTTGTGGGTCATTGTTTGTTCTATAGATGTTATTCTAGTATGTTTAGTGGTGTGTGCCTGTTTAGCCACACCGGAGTTACGATCTTTGTGTTTGTTTATTGTTTTGCCAGTTACGTTACGGTTAATAAAGTACGTATACTGGAAACCTCGCTGCATCTTGGTCCATCCATAAAGAAGACCGTGAAACACAGCTTCTTAGAGACAGGGGCCATTGTTCAAGGTATTCAAGATGTGAGATGAGAATCAACAACAACAACAATATCCACAGACAACAACAACCATCTCCTGTTACTGTAGTCCAACTGTGGGTGAGATTGCTATAGACACCCACAGTCCCGTAGATAGTATGATACACTACTGTATAATGTGCATGCCACCTTCTACTCTCAGTATTCCTTTGATTGTATTGTAAATACATTCAGGTCATGAGTAGGGCAATGACCTGTCAGTTGTCAGAGCTTTTTATTAAGGCATTTGACAAACGCACGCACGCACACACATACAAAATAGCCACGAGCTGCCCAGTGACGTGAGCCTATCAGATGAGCTAAATGCCTTCTATGCTCGCTTCAAGGCAAGCAACACTGAACCATGCATGAGAGCACCAGCTGTTCCGGACGACTGTGTGATCACGCTCTCCATAGCAAATGTGAGACAGGTTAGACAGGTTACGCCAAGGTAATCTGTCTAAATGACTATCGCCTCGTAGCACTCACATCTGTAGCCATGAAATGCTTTGAAAGGCTGATCATGGCTTACATCAACACAATCATCTCAGACGCCCTGGACCCACTCCAATTCGCATACCTCCCCAACATACCGCCCCAACAGATTCACAGATGACGCAATCTCTATTGCACTCCACACTGCACTCAGATCCTCAAACATTTCTACAGCTGCACCATTGAGAGCATCTTGACTGGCTGCATCACCGCTTGGAGTGGCAACTGCTTGGCATCCAACCGTAAGGTGCTACAGAGGGTGGTGCGTACAGCCAAGTACATCACTGGGGCTGAGCTAACTGCCATCCAGGACCTCTATAACAGGTGCTGTCAGAGGAAATGGTCAAAGACTCCAGCCACCCAATTCATAGACTGTTCTCTCTGCTACCGCACGGCAAGCGGTATCGATGCACCAAATCTGGAACCAACAGGACCCTGATCAGCTTCTACCCCCAAGCCATAAGACTGCTAAATAGTTAGTTAAATAGTTAACCAATTTGGGAACCTGAACTATCTGCATTGACCCTTTTTGAACTAACTTATTTGATTCACATACACTGCTGCTACTGTTTATTATCTATCCGGTTGCCAAGTACCTTTATTCCTACTTATATGTAGATATCTACCTCAATTACCTCGTACCCCTGCACATCAACTCCGTACTGGTACCCTGTGTATATAGCAAAGTTATCGTTACTCATTGTGCATTTATTATTACAGGTATTATTACATGTCATTACTTTTCTATTATTGCTCTATTTTCTCTCTCTCTCTCTGCATTGTTGGGAAGGGTCCATAAGTAAGCATTTCACTGTTAGTCTACACCTGTTGTTTACAAAGCATGTGGAGAATAAAATTAGATTTGATTTTGATTTGACACACACACACATTCACTATAGAAGGAGCTTGAGTAGGCAGGCTATATCCATACATTGTGAATTAATGTTCACTGCGTAATTGCCCTTGAGGGCAAGAACAAGAGTTTAATGGTTAAACACTCAGTCGATGGTGCTGTTAACATTAGTCATTCTTTAACCTGGGCAAATTCAGTCTATAACATGATGACATGGCTAAAGATACTATCATCATGAAAGCTTACATTACCATGAGTTAAGTACAATAAGACGCCAAACTCTCTCTATACACAGGGCTACAGTATGTACAGAATCACAACCAGGGCTCTCTCTTAACCAAGTAATGGCTGTAGACTCCTATGTCGAGTCGAGTCTACAGCCATGCCTTAGGGTAAGCCCTCTCTAAACACAGGGCTATCTACAAAGCCACAACCATTCCTTCTCTATACTACACGGCCACATTCGGATGCCTCTTATGTGCTTTATTGTGGCTTCCACTATTAGATTGCTGCTCATTGTGCACAACTCCTCTGTAATTATAGGATTCATAATACGCCAGGCTGCCTGCGTGAGAACACTATTAAATAAACACATATGATGACAAAAAATAATATAGGCTAGGCAAATAAACCCTGGTAATGTTATGGCTGTGGCTGAATGATGATCCGATAGGGTGAGTTTCTCCAAGGTCACAACAAAACAGAGGAGTGATTGGTTGGTTTACAGTGTGCATCTCAATTCCATGGCACCAAGTAGGATTACACCTGTGCCCTACTTTACACAGGATTCAGGTATAGAGAGGCCCTTACTCTGACAGCGAACAGGTAGTTGCAATGTATTAAAATAATGAATAAGAAGTGTTCATTGAGTCGAGTAGCTTTTGGTTGAGCTCAGGTGTGTAAACGCATAGTATTGTGCTGGAGTCAGATAGGACTGGGGACAATACCTAGTATTCTGTTAGTTGTGATGTCTTAACTATTATTCTACAACGTAGAAAATAGTAAAAATATAGAAAGATCCTGGAATGAGTAGGTATGTCCAAACTTTTGACTGGTACTTGCTGGAACGGAAAATATGGAACTGTACAACATGACGGTCGGCAGTACAGTACTGGGCTATTTAGCTAAAGAATCCCCGCAGGGCACGAGGAAGGAGTAGGTTGTCCTTGTAAATAAGAATTTGTTCTTAACTGACTTGCCTAGTTAAATAAAGGTTGCTCTAAGAGCATAACATTTCTCCACCCTCATGTTCTAATTCTTGTCTAACCAACACCCAAATGGAGATTAAGTGAAAATAAAAATCTCATTGATTTATCAAGACCAGTCCCCATGCTTGCCTCAGAGCAGCGCAAAACGGTGCTAAAATATTTGTAGGCTTTTGCTTCTAATGACGTGACTCTCTGCCAATAATTACATTTAGAGGATTGGAGGACTCTAAATGAATGTCTAAGGGGCATTTTTCATTAGGATATGTGAGAATATCTAAATTAATAAATAGCTTTGTTTAAAAAGTAACAATATTCTGGAGATTTTGTTTTCATTTAACCTAGAGTGAGCGAGAAAAAGGCCATTCTTGAACATGGGGTGAGACATTCTCACAAATTTATGAATAAAGACAGTTTGGTATTTAGAATGATTTATTTCTGGAGAAACCTAACTTGATTATTTAGCAGACATCACTTGCTTATATTCATGAAGATGTTGAGCGATCGGCAAAGACAATCTGTAATCTGCTGGCATCATGGCACGACATCAACATCACTCTAATTACAGTCAGAAGACAGTTGAAGAAACTTGCGTGGACTTACGGAAATGCTCGGTAAGAAATGTTTTATAAATACAATTGATGTCGGAAGTTTACATAGACTTGGAGTCATTAAAACTAGTTTTTCAACCACTCCACACATTTCTTGTTAACAAACTATAGTTTTGGCAAGTCGGTTAGGACATCTACTTTGTGCATGACACAAGTAATTTTTCCAACAATTGTTTACGGACAGATTATTTCACTTATAATTCACTGTATAATTCACAATTCCAGTGGGTCAGAAGATACAATACACTAATTGATTGTGCCTTTAAACAGCTTGGAAAATTACTGAAAATTATGTCATGGATCTAGAAGCTTCTGATAGGCAAATTTACATAATTTGAGTCAATTGGAAGTGTACTTGTGGATGTATTTTAAGGCCTACCTCAGAAAAAAAATTGTAGACCTCCGCAAGTCTGGTTCATCCTTGGGAGCAATTTCCAAAAGCCTGAAGGTACCACGTTCATCTGTACAAACAATAGTATGCAAGTATAAACACCATGGGACCACGCAGCCGTCACACCGCTCAGGAAGGAGACGCATTCTGTCTTGTAGATATGAACGTACTTTGGTGCGAAAAGTGCAAATCAATCCCAGAACAACAGCAAAGGACCTTGGATTTTGAATTTGGCGCCTTGCATTTCACCGGGTAGTGTCGGGAGTCTGAAGTATCTAAAAGTGTTAACATAATGTCTGTGAGTATAACAGAACGGATATAGCAGGCGAAAACCCGAGGAATTTCTGTCCTGGAAAAAGTGTTTTTGACACTTTTTTGCCTCATTTTGAACCCCTCCCTATTGAAAACAGCCATTTCTGGGAGTAAGATTGCAGTACCTATTGCTTCCACTGGATGTCACCAGTCTCTAGACAGTGTTTGGTGATGTTATGGTTGCTCTGGATGGTAATAGAAGAAGAATTTCGAACTGGTCATCGGATGTAAACAGAAGAGGATGCGCGTTCACGGGCTCGCGCGCTGTGGTTTTTTCCTTTCCTATCGTTTATAATCCGGTTGAAATATTATAGTAAATATACATAAAAGTGTTCCTAAGGATACATTATCAATGATGTTTGATTGTTCTTGGACAAGTGTATAGGTATAGTTTGAACGTGTTCTCTTCACAGTTCAATGGGCGAGTGGAAGCTGTATTTTATGATCATAACGCGCCAACCAAATGGAGATTTATGGATATAATAAATGACTTTTTCTAACAAAAGAACCATTGGATGTCTTCGTTGGACACTTGGGAAGCCCTCAGCAGAAGTTCTTCAAAAGGTAAGGGATTTGTTTTCGCTGTGAAATATGTTTTGTGTGAACCGCGATGGTTTATGAATTTATGCTAATGGGAAAATATTGGAGGTGCTACCCTCAAACAATCAAATGTTGTGCTTTCGCCGTAAAGCCTTTTTGAAATCTGACAACGCTGTGATATTGCCAAGAAGCAGAGCTTTTGATGACTATGCAACACTTGTATATTGATGAATGTTTAATAATTCAACTTTTGGATTTTGAATTTGGCGCCTTGCATTTCACCGGGTAGTGTCAGATTTTCCTCAGGAAGCTACTGTGCAAATAAAAAGGTGAGGTCTTTTTTTCTTTCTGTCAATCTAAAGAAAGAAAAATAATAAGAAAGAAAATAAGACCTCACCTTTTTATCAGGACAGTAGCTTCCGGAACAAAATCTGTATGAACCCTGCTTTACTATTAAATAATGGTGCCGGAGGGGATAGCTCCCGTTTTACATGCTCCTAACCAACTGTGCAATTTAGTTTGTTTTATGTCATTGTTTGTAACTTATTTAGTTGGAGTACTTCATTCTATTCCCTTCAAACCAGCGTTTTTGCTCTTCCGCATGTAGCCCTCTGGCATACTGTACTACCTAACATAAGTCTTTCTACATACAGTACATGTTCAGGACAGGGGATATGACTTATTTACGAGCCAGTCATTCTGTGTAAGGTTGGGGCTCATCTTTCTGTCATGAGGAGATAAAGAACAACGGACCATATCTCATGGGATATGCATCCAGAGCTTCACCATGCATTGTAAAGCTGCTAAAATGTCAACATAACTTAGTTTTATTTTCACGGCAAAAGGTCAATCCTCGTATGACCAAAATATGTCATTGTTAAATCATAACAGTGGTTTAATACTGTGGTGTGATTTTTTGCTTTTGCCTATTTGGCCTGTGCTTCTATAAATGTCCTTGTGGAGTCACCTTGGATAAAGTATTTAAAATAAGTTTTGCCTTAACCTTCAAGGTGGTGCTGTAGGTAGATACTTGATTTATCCAAAATTATAGTACTATTTGTTTCCTTCTAACACTCTTTTAATTGTCTTCAATTCAAGGAATTGCTAGACACCTTTGAGACACCTTGACGTTCAATGCACATATTCTCCCAGCAGGTGAATGCAATATTTTCACCCTAAAGAAAGGCAAGTACCTTTTGCACTGAAAAATATTTTGTGACCCCTAATGTCATGGTCACAAAATAGATGGGTATTTGACGCTGCCCAGTGCCCACATAACTTTCTGATGAAAAATAGGTTAGTTGGTACACTGTGACCAAAAACTGTACATGATTTGGCCATTTTGGGTATTATGAACAGTGAAACAACTTTTTACTGCAGCATACTGTACATTATGGTGCATTGTGGAAAAACTGTCTGGACGGAGCATTGCTGTATTTTAATTGGTACTGTAATTCCACCCCACAGAATACAGTACCATACAGTATCTTTGGAGAACCAAAAACCTTTTGACCACTAGTGGGTGCATGGTATTGTTGTTTCTGGCTCAACAAGGACATTTATAGAAGCACAGGCCACATAGGCCACATTTTTTGCAAAAGCCAAAAATAACACATTTTGAGGCATGCCTTGAAAGAGACTATATTTTTTGCACCCGTGAGTGAGAATGCTGTACTAGTTTAACTCCTACAGATGTAGGATCTTAATTTTAGGCCAATTTTAGGCCTTGAAAATAATCCTGCAGCAACAGTAAATGTTAACTATTATGTGAATTATAATTAATCAACAATTTTGAAGGGGTTGATCATTTTTTGTAAGGATAAATCAGGTCTGAAATTTCAAAGAGGAAATTACAAACTTCAGAAGCCTTTTTAAACTCTACAAGTTTTAAATGTCCTGCATTACAGGAAAGGTTTCCTGCAACAGGATGATCAAATCAAGATCCTACATCTGTATGTGGTTGTAGTGCCCATCAATTTGTATAGAAGACAGATTGGAGAGAAAGCAAACCTTAAACCTTAATTGGTTTGATCTGTTTTGCCCTGTAGTTACGGCCAGTTTGGAAGCCTCTTGAAGTGCAAGTGATATAAAACACCAAATATACATTAATATTGTAATGTATGAAAACTTTACCTAGCAGCCAACCTGCTTGTACCAATCCCTTGTAATTACATGTAAAATAATGTGAAATACAAACCATCCACTCAATTAATTAGATACATTTATTTATCCATTTATTGCAATCAGAGTACCTTTTCTTTTTTTTACAGTATAATACAGTCCATTTTACAGTATTATACTGTGTGTCATTACACAGTACTGGCTTTGATACCGTATTTATATTACAGTAGGTGTACTGTAATATAGAATACATCATTTTACTTGCCACTGAGCTGCCTGTAAGCTACTGTCAAATTCACAGTGACCCCTTTACAGTGTGTCCTAGCATTGTTTGAGTTCTGCACTAAGTTACAAAGGTACATCTTAATTGCACAATCATTTGTATATTGCTGTTTTACAAGGTGACCTACTTTTACCTTAATTGTCATGTAAATAATTATTTTAACTTAATTATCATGTAAATCATACATTAAAGGGGGTCTGAATGTCCTGATTTAGCCTCGGTTTCAATTCTCCATATTAGGAAATGCGACTGAGAATGAGATTTGGGTTTTGGAGGTGTGCTTTCTCTTGTGTATGTGTTCGAACGTGGGAAGCGTTTGTACTCTTACTCTGCCAAAACAGTACACAGTTACAGTCACTCAACCTTCTAGATAACTTGAAACAGTCTAACCCGGTCTTGTGTCTGGAAGTATCCTATACTAGCTAGTCAACTTCTTTCGCCAATTAGCGTCAGATGGCCCATGGCAAAGTTGTTTTTTCTTTGGATAGCCCATCTGTGGTGCTAGTTAGGGCCCGTCAATTAATTACACAGTGTAAATGGGACACTATTTTCATGCTGCACACCTTTTAGTTGTCTCATTAAATGCTTTCATTATTTGTATTTCTATAATTTTAGTTAGTTTGATATTTTTAAGTCAAACATTTAGAGCTATTGACATTTAAAAATATTGTCTCATGTACATTGTGTAATTTACGGATGGTGCTTAACTAGCCCAATATGGATATCGAATTGACCATGGGCATTATATTGGGTTGCAGCTGCGCTCTGAATTGATGATGACTTGGGTGCTGCCAGCTGTGGGCATGTGGGCAAGATTGAAAAAACCCAAGGAAAACCGTTACGTACCCTTCATTCCTTGACATTTTGTTTTACTAATTATCTAGCAAGTCTCCATTTTGGACGAGAATTACTTTATGACTAATGTTACTTATACAAGTATCCTGTGTGTGTGTTTGTTTTCTCTCCTTCTGCCCTAGTCACAGGTGTCACTCATCTGCAGTCATCAGTCCCAATCAGAAGACACACCTGCTCCTTTTCCCTTACCCAATCACATCCCCTTTGCCTTTGTTTAAAACCCAGTCAGTTATCTCTCTCTCGCTAGCTGGTTCTTGGTATGTAGCACTCTTGGTTTGTTACTGACTCTCGTGTATGCATTGCTCTCTTGTTGTTTAGTAGCTGGCTTGTTTTGTAGCTACAGAGCTCTAGCTTTGTTTAGTATTTGTTGAAGCCCAGTTGATGTTGGTTTGTTGGTGCGTGCTATCGCTCTTGTTTAGGTGCCAACCTCTCACATTAACTGTGAGTTCGTACTGTTGTGTTGTATTGCTGTTTGTTTGTTGGTGGAAAAGGGGAATACCAGACAAGTCGCCCATGGGCATACATTACCCGTAGGAAACCCTGTGTTAAATACATTAGTTAGAACTGGGCGGACCACCCACTGTATTTAGTTAGTTAGTTAGCTAGCTGTTCGTGACGCAGGTAGATTAGCTTAGGGGTTTTTGAATATATATTATTTCTTTCCTTGGGTCCAGCTCAGCCCCTTTTCCCCACACCACTTTACCGTGTGTTTAAAATAAACCATTTGTGTTTGACGGTAGATTTGTTGTCTGTGTTTTCTGTTCTCACTGTTCCTTTTCACCATAGTAATTTGCACAAGATATGTTGCGGGTCTCTATTCCATTCCCCCTAGACTGCAGGGTAAAAGGGATTCGTAACAACTAAAATTATCTTATTTACACTTTGTAGTCAATTTTGACACTTTGACACGGAATAAATGTTTCTGACTCAATGGCAATTAGGCCGTTTTTCAAAAGGAGAAGTTGCTTTTTTTGGTTCAGTCACACTTTATAAACTCAGCATTTTTTTTTTTTATAAACGTCCTCTCACTGTCAACTGCATTTATTTTCAGCAAACTTAACATGTGTAAATATTTTTATGTACATAACAAGATTCAACAACTGAGACAAACTGAACAAGTTCCACAGACATGTGACTAACAGAAATGAAATAATGTGTCCCTGAACAAAAGGGGGTCAAAATCAAAAGTAACAGTCAGTATCTGGTGTAGCCACCAGCTGCATTAAGTACTGCAGTGCATCTCCTCCTCATGGACTGCACCAGATTTGCCAGTTCTTGCTGTGAGATGTTACCCCACTCTTCCACCAAAGCACCTGCAAGTTCCCAGACATTTCTGGAGGGAATGGCCCTAGCCCTCACCCTCCGATCCAACAGGTCCCAGACGTGCTCAATGGGATTAAGATCCGGGCTCTTCGCTCTTCATGGCAGAACACTGACATTCCGGTCTTGCAGGAAATCACACACAGAACAAGCACTATGGCTGGTGGCATTGTCATGCTGGAGGGTCATGTCAGGATGAGCCTGCAGGAAAGGTACGACATGAGGGAGGAGGATGTCTTCCCTGTAACGCACANCATCCCCTTTCCCTTGGTTTAAAACCCAGTCAGTTATCTCTCTCTCACTAGCTTGTTCTTGGTATGTAGCACTCTTGTTTTGTAACTGACTCGCGTGTATGCATTGCTCTCTGGTTGTGTAGCTCTATCAGGTTTTGTAGCTCTGGTTGTATTGCTCTTGCTTGTTTTTGTAGCTGACTGGTGTTGGAAGCTCTCTCTCTTTGTTTTGTAGCTACAGAGCTCTAGCTCTGTTTATTTGTTAAAGCCCAGTTGCTGTTGTACTGTGGTGTTGTATTGCTGTTTGTTTGTTGGTGGAAAAGGGGAATACCAGACAAGTCGCCCATGGGCATACATTACCCGTAGGAAACCCTGTGTTAAATACATTAGTTAGAACTGGGCGGACCACCCACTGTATTTACTTAGTTAGTTAGCTAGCTGTTCGTGACGCAGGTAGATTAGCTTAGGGGTTTTTGAATATATATTATTTCTTTCCTTGGGTCCAGCTCAGCCCCTTTTCCCCACACCACTTTACCGTGTGTTTAAAATAAACCATTTGTGTTTGACGGTAGATTTGTTGTCTGTGTTTTCTGTTCTCACTGTTCCTTTTCACCATAGTAATTTGCACAAGATATGTTGCGGGTCTCTATTCCATTCCCCCTAGACTGCAGGGTAAAAGGGATTCGTAACAACTAAAATTATCTTATTTACACTTTGTAGTCAATTTTGACACTTTGACACGGAATAAATGTTTCTGACTCAATGGCAATTAGGCCGTTTTTCAAAAGGAGAAGTTGCTTTTTTTGGTTCAGTCACACTTTATAAACTCAGCATTTTTTTTTTTTATAAACGTCCTCTCACTGTCAACTGCATTTATTTTCAGCAAACTTAACATGTGTAAATATTTTTATGTACATAACAAGATTCAACAACTGAGACAAACTGAACAAGTTCCACAGACATGTGACTAACAGAAATGAAATAATGTGTCCCTGAACAAAAGGGGGTCAAAATCAAAAGTAACAGTCAGTATCTGGTGTAGCCACCAGCTGCATTAAGTACTGCAGTGCATCTCCTCCTCATGGACTGCACCAGATTTGCCAGTTCTTGCTGTGAGATGTTACCCCACTCTTCCACCAAAGCACCTGCAAGTTCCCAGACATTTCTGGAGGGAATGGCCCTAGCCCTCACCCTCCGATCCAACAGGTCCCAGACGTGCTCAATGGGATTAAGATCCGGGCTCTTCGCTCTTCATGGCAGAACACTGACATTCCGGTCTTGCAGGAAATCACACACAGAACAAGCACTATGGCTGGTGGCATTGTCATGCTGGAGGGTCATGTCAGGATGAGCCTGCAGGAAAGGTACGACATGAGGGAGGAGGATGTCTTCCCTGTAACGCACATTATTGAGATTGCCTGCAAAGACAACAAGCTCAGTCCGATGATGCTGTGACACACCGTCCCAGACCATGATGGACAATCCACCTCCAAATCGATCCCGCTCCAGAGTACAGGCCTCTGTGTAACGCTCATTCCTTCGACGATAAACGCGAATCCGACCATCACCCCTGGTGAGACAAAACCGCGACTCGTCAGTGAAGAGCACTTTTTGCCAGTCCTGTCTGGTCCAGCGACGGTGGGTTTAGTGCCCATAGGCGACATTGTTCCCGGTGATGTCTGGTGAGGACCTGCCTTAAAACAGGCCTACAAGCCCACAGTCCAGCCTCTCTCAGCCTATTGCAGACAGTCTGAGCACTGATGGAGGGATTGTGCGTTCCTGGTGTAACTTGGGCAATTGTTGTTGCCATCCTGTGCCTGTCCCGCAGGTGTGATGTTCAGGTGTACCGATCCTGTGTTGTTACACGTGGTCTGCCACTGCGAGGACGATCAGCTGTCCGTCCTGTCTCCCTGTAGTGCTGTCTTAGTCGTCTCACAGTACGAACATTGCAATTTATTGCCCTGGCCACATCTGCTGTCCTCATGCCTCCTTGGAGCATGCCTAAGGCACGTTCACGCAGATGAGCAGGCACCATGGACATCTTTCTTTGGGTGTTTTTCATAGTCAGTAGAAAGGCTTCTTTAGTGTCCTAAGTTTTCATAACTGTGACCTTGATTGCCTACCGTCTGTAAGCTGTTAGTGTCTTAATGACCGTTCCACAGGTGCGTGTTCATTAATTGTTCATGGTTCATTGAACAAGCATGGGAAACAGTGTTTAAACCCTTTACAATGAAGATCTGTGAAGTTATTTGGATTTTTACGAATTATCATTGAAAGACAGGGTCCTTAAAAATTGACATTTATTTTTTTGCTGAGTTTATATATGGTCTTGTCTTAAGTTCTGTTTAATGTGTTTCTTAAGGTCAAAGGTCAATGTATTACTGAACATTCATCATTTAGAACAATCATACATGTTGGGCAGGTAGAGAAGATAATGATTGTTTAGGTAGAGGCAGGACTTATATGTGGAGGTGTTCAGAGTAGCCACTGAGCTCATTTTGAGTAGAGAAAAAGGAAAAAGAAAGCAAGTAGTTATCAATTTAAAGCTAATTTCAATATATTAATAACTTTGAAAGGGGTATGCTCGCTACAAAAATACATAACCTAATTCAAGTGTTCAGTACATCATCCACTACACCATGGTTCCCCATCTAGTTTTATTGTTGGACATAAGACTGTAAAAACACCATTGAAATAAGCTCCAAGTGATTTTAATTTTGTAAGTCTGTTCCCAAGTATTACCATGCATAATAAAGCTGACAGGGTTTGAAACTATTATGTTTTAGTCAACAGAAAAAATCTGTTTGGGTTTCTTGTGGTCAATTTGCAGTCCACAAATTATTTGTAATTATGTTCTGGCCCCCCGACCATCCGGTCAAGAAATAAATTGGCCGCGGCTGATGTAGTTGATGATCCCTGCACTACACTAACCTACAATAGATGTAATTGGTCCAGTATCAATCTGTAGAGTTCAATTGTGTTGTTAGATAAAAACACCACCAATATGTTACAGAAGATTGGCAATAAGCAAGACTGTAAAAATGCAGCTTTATGTAGTTAGCTGTTTATTTTTCAATGGTTTCATGTGGTTGTACAGTGATGAACTCTTCCCAGGTGTATTACTCTGTCTTATTTGAGAGCACGTATTTCCCCACACCGGCTAACCGCATCACTTCACAGTGATAAATGAGATTGAGTTTGAAAAGCAATATTGGTTTCTAAATATTTTTTTTTTACTGACAGACACTCCATATACCTTGCAAATATCCCTGAATGAATTACAACACACATCTGTGCCATTATTAAACCAAGAACCCATCTATCTTAACTGTGGATCTTACCTCACCTGTGTGCTTTTTTTCATCAACGTTTTTCATACATGTATTATTATATATCATACTAACTTTTCTCCATACAGTGAGGGAAAAAAGTATTTGATCCCCTGCTGATTTTGTACATTTGCCCACTGACAAAGAAATTATTAGTTTATAATTTTAATGGTAGGTTTATTTGAACAGTGAGAGACAGAATAACAAAGAAATCCAGAAAAACGCATGTGAAAAAATGTTATAAATGGAATTGCATTTTAATGAGGTAAATAAGTATTTGACCCCCTCTCAATCAGAAAGATTTCTGGCTCCTGGATGTATTTTATACAGGCAACGAGCTGAGATTAGAAGCACACTCTTAAAGGGAGTGCTCCTAAACTCAGCTTGTTACCTGTATAAAGACACCTGTCCACAGAAGCAATCAATCAATCAGATTCCAAACTCTCCACCATGGCCAAGACCAAAGAGCTCTCCAAGGATGTCAGGGACAAGATTGTAGACCTACACAAGGCTGGAATGGGCTACAAGACCATCGCCAAGCAGCTTGGTGAGAAGGTGACAACAGTTGGTGCGATTATTCGCAAATGGAAGAAACACAAAAGAACTGTCAATCTCCCTCGGCCTGGGGCTCCATGCAAGATCTCACCTCGTGGAGTTGTAATGATCATGAGAACGGTGAGGCATCAGCCCAGAACTACACGGGAGGATCTTGTCAATGATCTCAAGGCAGCTGGGACCATAGTCACCAAGAAAACAATTGGTAACACACTACGCCGTGAAGGACTGAAATCCTGCAGCGCCCGCAAGATCCCCCTGCTCAAGAAAGCACATATACATGCCC
>QNTS01001590.1:46863-117029 GCA_003317085.1 Hucho hucho | reverse complement strand
GCCATGTACCGTCAAATCTTGGGTGAGAACCTCCTTCCCTCAGCCAGGGCATTGAAAATGGGTCGTGGATGGGTATTCCAGCATGACAATGACCCAAAACACACGGTCAAGGCAACAAAGGAGTGGCTCAAGAAGAAGCACATTAAGGTCCTGGAGTGGCCTAGCCAGTCTCCAGACCTTAATCCCATAGAAAATCTGTGGAGGGAGCTGAAGGTTCGAGTTGCCAAACATCAGCCTCGAAACCTTAATGACTTGGAGAAGATCTGCAAAGAGAAGTGGGACAAAATCCCTCCTGAGATGTGTGCTAACCTGGTGGCCAACTACAAGAAACATCTGACCTCTGTGATTGCCAACAAGGGTTTTGCCACCAAGTACTAAGTCATGTTTTGCATAGGGGTCAAATACTTATTTCCCTCATTAAAATGCAATTCCATTCATAACATTTTCACATGCGTTTTTCTGGATTTTTTTGTTGTTATTCTGTCTCTCACTGTTCGTGTCACGTTCAGGCCTGATAGTTATTGGCTGGCGTGTTTAGTTTCGTTTTTGGTGTAGGGTTTTTTTGTTCTAGGTGTTGTATATCTATGTTGGGGTAATGGTTCCCAATTAGAGGCAGCTGTGTGTCGTTGTCTCTAATTGGGAACCATATATATGTTTGGGGTTTGTCTATAGGATTTTGTGGGTTATTGTTTGTGCATAGCTTTGTGTTCGTTAAGTTATGTTTCAACGTTACGATCGTCGTTCGTTTTGTTTATTGTTTTGCCAGTTACGTTGATAAATAAAGAATGTATACTGGATACCTCGCTGCGCCTTGGTCTGTCCCTCACGGAGATCATGACAGTTCAAATAAACCTACCATTAAAATTATAGACTGATCATTTCTTTGTCAGTGGGCAAACGTACAAAATCAGCAGGGGATCAAATACTTTTTTCCCTCACTGTACCTGTATGATTATACAGACTGATTGAGGCAAATTCTTTAAATTGGCAGTGTGACCTCAGATTTCGTTTTTTGATAAAGTTATTACAAGGTAAATGTAACCCATGTAAAGTTTCCACATAAGTTGTATTACGTTTTGCCGGAAAACCCTGGACAGATACAAATACAGCTGGACAGCTACAGTGCCTTCAGAATGCATTAATACCCCTTTACTTATTCCAAATTTTGTCGTGTTACAGCCTGAATTCAAAATTTAGTAAATGTCGTTTTTTTCTCACCTATCTACACACAATACACCATGATGACAAAGTGAAAGCATGTTTTTAGATTTATATATTTTTGTATTGAATATGAAATACAGAAATATCTCATTTACGTAAGTATTCACACCCCTGAGTCAGTACTTTGTAGAATCACCTCAAAATTCTTCAAGCTCTGTTAAATTGGTTGACAACCATTTTCAGGTCTTCAGGTGAAGTACATTACTGTAAGTCAAAAGTGTAACTCGGGCACTCAGGAACATTCACTGTCTTCTTGGTAAGCAACTCCAGTGTTGATTTGGTCTTGTGATTTAGATAATTGTCCATCTGAAAAGTTAATTAATCTCCCAGTGTCTTATGGAAAGAAGACTGAACCAGGTTTTCCTACGGATTTTGCCTGTTCTTAGCTCCATTCTGTTTTTTCCTGAAAAACTCCAAAGTCCTTAACGATTAGAAGCATACCCATAACACCACAATGCTTGAAAATATGGAGAGTGGTACTTAGTAATGTGTTGTAAAGTCACCATCCTTCCTCTCCGGCAACTGAGTTAGAAAAGACACCTGTAAGTTTGTAGTGAATGGGTGTATTGATACACCATCCAAAGTATAATTAATAACTTCATCATGCATGCATGCTCATCTACCAATAGGTTGATAACCCTTGTGTAGTGTTCATGTTTTTGTTATTTACCCAATGTTCGCGGGTATAATGGACCCAAAACATTATTGGGTTTTTAAAACAATACAGACATAACAATTTACGTAAAAGTACTTAATACCTAGATGTTGACTTATTTCAATTACAAGCAATATAGACAGCATACATGGTTCATATTTGCCATTGTCAGGCTCGTGTGTAGCTGGTGCATAAAGTCAGGCGCAGGAGAACAGTACTGAGTGAGCAAAAAACTTTACTCAAACAAATAAACATGCAAAAACGCTAAACGCGTAAATACAAATAACATGCCATACGCAACACAGGCAAGGCATAATAATAAATGCACCAGCCGGAAAAAACGGCTTCACAATAAACAAACACACACAAGGACATGGGGGAAAACAGATGGTTAAATACACAACAGATAATGATGGGGAATGCAAACCTGGTGTGTGAAAAACAAGACAAGACAAATGGATAATGAAAAGTAGATTGGTGATGATTAGAAGACCGGTGACGTTGACCACCGAACGCCGCCCGAACAAGGAGAGGAGCCGACTTCGGCTGAAGTCGTGACAGCCATGTACTTCTGCTAGATCGCATTTATCAAGAAAAGCGCTATTATTGCGCTGTTTTTTTTTTTTTATAACATTCGATTTTTGTTAACAGAAATCTATTATAATCAACTCATGGGTGTAATAAATCATGTTAATCTTGAACAAATATAAATTAAACAAGGTTTTCATCACTATTGATGTTTATTGCTTTGAACTGAACAAATTGGAAGGACAAATTTTACATACAGTATTTTATGGAAATGATAAAGGCGCCCCATTGAAAACAAATTAAGGCCGGTCTACACACCACATGAGGGGCAGAGTTTTACTGTGTGTGTGTGTTGCAAATGTATTTCTTGCACTTGATGCATGTGTGCTGTGTCTTCCTGTCCTTCTTGGGTCCACACACATCACAGCGCTTCTTCTTGTTGCTACCGGCTGTCATCTAGAATGATGAAAACGTACTCACTCACACTCACTCACTCACTCACTCACTCACTCACTCATATAGAGTTACAGCAGACCAAGGTAGGAGAATCAGACACACAGACATGGAACAACATCACTCACACTTACTTCTGGTATTGGAGTTGTTGGTTCTGTGGGTGGGGGCGGATGGGGCACCAGTATCCTCCTCCTTAATCCTCCTCGCGATGGCTGCAGAAGCTTGGGTCCTTGGGATATGATGCCTCCTCTGGATTTAAAGTTTTACTAATGCCTTGCCCAGCTCCTCAAGGAAGAGCCGTCTCCTCTGGAGCTTCCCTCTTTTTCATTCTGGGTTCAACGCCATCCAGATGACAAACACGTTGTACGCCGAGATATCCAAGATGTTGAAGAATATCACAAGTGGCCACGTAGGGTTCTTCTTTGCAGCTGTAGCCAGTCACCAGCTTGTCTAAATTAACCACCCCTCCTTTCGTGGCATTGTAATCCATTATGATTTCTGGTTTTTGATGTTCCTGGCCACAGATTCTCCCTTCCCTATGCAGCATACTCATGAATACCACATTTTTGCCTTCTTTGGCACGTAGGACACTAGGGACATGTCGGCCGTGAACACAAACTTAGAGGAATTGACAGGCACACACACACGCGCACACACACTATCCAGGCTAGCCAGCCAAAGTAATTTTCTCAAAAGGGAGAAAACTGTCTGTAAGTTATTGTAACTGTCTGTAACTGTCTAAGTTATTGATCAGTGATTGTGAGGGCCATCAACCATGCATTAATACAGCCTTTCTGCACTCAAACTTATTTTCTGTCATTGTTAGGGAAACCCTATCGATTAGCTGGAGCAGGATGGAAGGCATTTGCACACAAACAGTGTTTCTGCTCCTCGACTGACAACTTTCAGGGAATCAAAGACCAGGAGGCAAGATAACATACCTTGTTCTTTGCTTTGTACTTATTTAGCAAGCTATGTACAGTGGGGAAAAAAAGTATTTAGTCAGCCACCAATTGTGCAAGTTCTCTCACTTAAAAAGATGAGAGAGGCCTGTAATTTTCATCATAGGTACACTTCAACTATGACAGACAAAATGAGGAAAAAAAATCCAGAAAATCACATTGTAGGATTTTTAATGAATTTATTTGCAAATTATGGTGGAAAATAAGTATTTGGTCAATAACAAAAGTTTATCTCAATACTTTGTTATATACCCTTTGTTGGCAATGACAGAGGTCAAACGTTTTCTGTAAGTCTTCACAAGGTTTTCACACACTGTTGCTGGTATTTTGGCCCATTCCTCCATGCAGATCTCCTCTAGAGCAGTGATGTTTTGGGGCTGTCGCTGGGCAACACGGACTTTCAACTCCCTCTAAAGATTTTCTATGGGGTTGAGATCTGGAGACTGGCTAGGCCACTCCAGGACCTTGAAATGCTTCTTACGAAGCCACTCCTTCGTTGCCCGGGCGGTGTGTTTGGGATTATTGTCATGCTGAAAGACCCAGCCATGTTTCATCTTCAATGCACTTGCTGATGGAAGGAGGTTTTCACTCAAAATCTCACGATACATGGCCCCATTCATTCTTTCCTTTACACAGATCAGTCGTCCTGGTCCCTTTGCAGAAAAACAGCCCCAAAGCATGATGTTTCCACCCCCATGCTTCACAGTAGGTATGGTGTTCTTTGTCCTCCANCACTGCAGGATTTGAGTCCCTGGCGGCGTAGTGTGTTACTGATGGTAGGCTTTGTTACTTTGGTCCCAGCTCTCTGCAGGTCATTCACTAGGTCCCCCCGTGTGGTTCTGGGATTTTTGCTCACCGTTCTTGTGATCATTTTGACCCCACGGGGTGAGATCTTGCGTGGAGCCCCAGATCGAGGAAGATTATCAGTGGTCTTGTATGTCTTCCATTTCCTAATAATTGCTCCCACAGTTGATTTCTTCAAACCAAGCTGCTTACCTATTGCAGATTCAGTCTTCCCAACCTGGTGCAGGTCTACAATTTTGTTTCTGGTGTCCTTTGACAGCTCTTTGGTCTTGGCCATAGTGGAGTTTGGAGTGTGACTGTTTGAGGTTGTGGACAGGTGTCTTTTATACTGATAACAAGTTCAAACAGGTGCCATTAATACAGGTAACGAGTGGAGGACAGAGGAGCCTCTTAAAGAAGAAGTTACAGGTCTGTGAGAGCCAGAAATCTTGCTTGTTTGTATGTGACCAAATACTTATTTTCCATCATAATTTGCAAATAAATTCATTAAAAATCCTACAATGTGATTTTCTGGATTTTTTTTCTTCATTTTGTCTGTCATAGTTGAAGTGTACCTATGATGAAAATTACAGGCCTCTCTCATCTTTTTAAGTGAGAGAACTTGCACAATTGGTGGCTGACTAAATACTTTTTTTCCCCACTGTAATGTGTCTGGCTGGTGTTTTTAGAGGTAAGTTCTCTGATCCCTTGTTGTTACAGTAATTGTGCAAATTCTGACATTATGTTATTGGATAATTTAGCCTTTGTTACGGTGTTGACTTTATTGCATGTGGTTTTCTAGTTGATTCTTTATTGTCTTTCTTGAATGCTACTTTGTGTGGTACGTACAGTCTTCCTGTTTGGTAGATATATTTATGTTTTATGTGTAAGGATAACTTTGTAAAACAAAACTGCAACACATCAATATGAATACTTATGGATTTATTTTGTCAAGACATAATATACTGGACTTGCTCCGTCATGTTGGAAATCTAGCTCAACTGGAACACAGACTTGCATAATAAGAACCGTGACAGGGCATAAAATGTTCAATTTCGATCAAACAAGATATTAGGATGCATAACCTAAATGTGAGTAAGTGTTCATCCCAAATGGCACCCTATTCCCTACATAGTGCACTACATTTGACAAGAGTCCTTTGGGCCCTGATCAAAAGCAGTGCACTATATAGCAAATGGGGTGTCATTTGGGACATGCTCTAAGACATCATAATACTCTGGTTAACACTGATTTAGAAGCTAATCCTCCATCTCACAGCTGTCTCTTTCTCAGAAGTGGACAGCTTCAACTTGAACTGACTGACAAAATGCAAAAGAAATGACTTGTTCTACTAGGCCCTAGACCATATAATACTATATGCCTCACTTTTCAGATGTAGGGTTTTAAAGGTTATATGTGGTAGGAGTATTCCTCAAAGCACATGAATTACTGTTACCTAACAAAATGTGCCTTGAAAATTCTGTCATTTTTTGTTTTTAAGAATAAGCAAACAACAGCATCAGATATAAATCTACATTTAATTGAGGTAGCATTTTGAGGCAAAGAGAAAGCTACTAAGAAAGCTACTACTAGGCGGGAACACAACACTGAAGTGCATTTCCAAAATGTCAGAAAATGTCTAGATTACTAAGATGATGTTCCCCAAACAGACTTAGATTCAGGAGGATCTGACAGGGACAGCAACAGAAAGAGCATTACTGTAATATAATCTATTGTAGTTTGCTTTTCAGAGGAGCATTATAACGGGTAAAAAGCTTAATCAACCAAATAATGATATGACAAAATTATGATTATAAAATGAGAGCATCTTGCATTTTGACATAGATTTAAATGTTAAATGTCAAAGTTACTGAAATGCAAAAAAACTGGATCCCTGGATCTGGATAAGGTGGTTATTGGAACTAACCATGCTCTATCAACGGTAAACATGATCATGCTCAAAGAGCGGCGGCCTGCCCAGTAGGGCGTTAGTGATGACGCCCAACTTGTGATTGGTTAAAAAAATATATAAATATTTTTATATATAAAAAAACGATATATTATATAATTGACAGATAATGTTTAAAATGCTCATAAAAGTGTGGTAAATGTGTACATTATCCTGTTTCAAAAATATATTGTTCAAAACAAATTGTGCAGTTACTACTCTGTCCCTCAGTAACAGCCTGCAGCAGCTCCGCATTCATGGACGTATAGGCGTGTAAACATTGCTTGGATTGTTTTGCCAGCTATTTGCTATGAGGGGGAATTGCTAGCATAAATAGGAACAGCACAAAGTAAATGGACCATCCTGGGGCACTCAGATGTGCGTTCAGTCAGAACTTCTGGGTCTGCTTTAGTCTCTCTCCCAATATGTCTCTCGCGCCAGGCGGCTTACTTCCGCACGTGAGACTAGATCTGCTCTATCAGGTACAGATGGTGCTAAAGTAAAAAGCTAATTGTAATTAACTGGTAAATAAATAATCATAACAGTCATGGGAGCCTGAGACCTGATAAACCAGACATGTATATCTAACATCAGTCGACAGAGGGATACACTAGCTAGAACCTTCTCATTGTGGATATGGTAGGAGAAAAGCATGATGGTGGCTTATTGTTACCCCTCATGTTGTTCAACAGGTTTTATTGTAGGTAACAGGGCAACATGTTGTCTGGACTAAAACAGCATAAAACCGTGTGTATCACAAAGCATGATCAAATGAATTTGCCAGCTACAGTAATTTTGAGAAACATTGAGAATTAGTTTGGTAGATTTTTGGGTCAAATTAACCAATTATCTACCTTTGCTAAGCAGCTAGCTAGCTGGTAGTTTGCTAGCTAGATAGCTCCCTTTCAAAACTAATATCTGACTAACTTGGAAACACAAAGTTATTTCAAAATGAAAGTTAACTGGCTGGTGCATCCTGCTTTGTGGCATTATGTTAGCTGGTGCATTTCACCGGGTAGTGTATAGCGCCCCACCACTCCGTAAGTAGCTATCCGGAAGCTATTTTCGGTCGTAAGAGCAGCAACTTTATGTTACAAACCATCCCCTCCGGCGCCATTATTTCAACGTAAAGGGGGTTCAAACAGATTTTCCTCAGGAAGCTACTGTGCAAATAAAAAGGTGAGGTCTTTTTTTCTTTCTGTCAATCTAAAGAAAGAAAAATAATAAGAAAGAAAATAAGACCTCACCTTTTTATCAGGACAGTAGCTTCCGGAACAAAATCTGTATGAACCCCGCTTTACTATTAAATAATGGTGCCGGAGGGGATAGCTCCCGTTTTACGTGCTCTTAACCAACTGTGCAATTTAGTTTGTTTTATGTCATTGTTTGTAACTTATTTAGTTGGAGTACTTCATTCTATTCCCTTCAAACCAGCGTTTTTGCTCTTCCGCATGTAGCCCTCTGGCATACTGTACTACCTAACATAAGTCTTTCTACATACAGTACATGTTTAAGACAGGGGATATGACTTATTTACGAGCCAGTCATTCTGTGTAAGGTTGGGGCTCATCTTTCTGTCATGAGGAGATAAAGAACAACGGACCATATCTCATGGGATATGCATCCAGAGCTTCACCATGCATTGTAAAGCTGCAAAAATGTCAACATAACTTTTATTTTCACGGCAAAAGGTCAATCCTTGTATGACCAAAATATGTCATTGTTAAATCATAACAGTGGTTTAATACTGTGGTGTGATTTTTTGCTTTTGCCTATTTGGCCTGTGCTTCTATAAATGTCCTTGTGGAGTCACCTTGGATAAAGTATTTAAAATAAGTTTTGCCTTAACCTTCAAGGTGGTGCTGTAGGTAGATACTTGATTTATCCAAAATTATAGTACTATTTGTTTCCTTCTAACACTCTTTTAATTGTCTTCAATTCAAGGAATTGCTAGACACCTTTGAGACACCTTGAAGTTCAATGCACATATTCTCCCAGCAGGTGAATGCAATATTTTCACCCTAAAGAAAGGCAAGTACCTTTTGCACTGAAAAATATAGCGCCCCACCACTCCCTAAGTAGTTAACTAAATGACTATCGCCCCGTAGCACTCACTTCTGTCATCATAAAGTGCTTTGAGAGGCTAGTTAAGGATCATATCACATACACCTTACCTGACAGCCTAGACCCAATTCAATTTGCATACTCCCCCAATAGATCCACAGATGATGCAATTGCCATCGCACTGCACACTGCCCTATCCCATCTGGACAAGAGGAATACCTATGTAAGAACGCTGTTCATTGACTACAGCTCAGCCTTCAACATAGTATCCTCCAAGCTCATCATTAAGCTCTGGGCCCTGGATCTGAACCCCTGCCTTGTGCAACTGGGACCTGACGGGCCGCCCCCAGGTGGTGAAGGTAGGAAACAACACCTCCACTACGCTGATCTTCAACACAGGGGCCCCACAAGGGTGCATGCTCAGCCCCCTCCTGTACTCCCTGTTCACCCATGACTGCGTGGCCACTCACACCTCCAACTCAATCATCAAGTTTGCAGACGACACAATAGTAGTAGGCCTGATTACCAACAATGACGAGACAGCCTACAGGGAGGAGGTGAGGGCCCTGGTGGAGTGGTGCCAGGAAAATAACGTCTCCCTCTTTGTCAACAAAACTAATGTGCTATTTGTGGACTTCAGGAGACAGCAGAGGGAGCACGCCCCCATCCACATTGACAGGACCACAGTGGAGAATGTGAAAAGCTTCAAGTTCATTGGCGTACGCATCACTGACAATCTGAAATGGTCCACCTCAAAAGGCTGAAGAAATTTGGTTTGGCCGCAAAGACCCTCACAAACATTTACAGATAAACCATTTAGAGCATCCTGTCGGGCTGCATCACCACCTGGTATGGCAATTGCACCTCCTGCAACCGCAGGGCTCTCCAGAGGGTGGTGCGGTCTTCCCAACGCATCACTGGGGGCACAGTACCTGCCCTCCAGGACACACAGCACCCAATGTCACAGGAAGGCCATCAAGGACATCAACCACCCGAGCCACGGACTGTTCACCCCGCTATCATCCAGAAGGCGATGTCAGTACAGGTGCATCAAAGCTGGGATCGAGAGACTGAAAAACAGCTTCTATCTCAAGGCCATCAGATCGTTAAATAGCCATCACTAACCGACCTCCAACCAGTACCCTTCCCAGAACTTAGTCACTGTCACTAGCTGTCACCTGCTGCCCTATGTACATAGATATTGAATCACTGGTCACTTTAATAATGGAACACTCGTCACTTTAATAATGTTTACATACTGTTTTACTAATTTCATATATATATATACACTGTATTCTACTGTATTCTAATCAATGCCACTCCGACATTGCTCATCCTAATGTTTATATATTTCTTAATTCCATTCTTTTACTTTAAGATTTGTGTGTATTGTTTTAAATTGTTAGATACTACTGCACTGTTGGAGCTAGGAACACAAGCATTTCGCTACACCTACAATAACATCTGCAAATTATGTCTGTGACCAGTAAAATTTGATTTGATTTGGTTGCTCGTTCTAAATAGTATATTTCAATCTGTTCAACACAGTGGCAACATGTGCAGCAGTGGTCATTTGGTTTTTGACATGCAAAAGTGAAATCAGTGTTTTTATGCTGTTTTTCAAATGGACTGCTCGCTTTATATATTTTCTCAAAGAAAGTACCGGTAGTTTGAAGACTTGGCATCATATTTCTGTCTTGTTGCTTTGCTGACAACTCCAACCTTCTGGCGCCCTTGGTATTCAGCCAATCAGCGGCCATCACTGGCATTAAAGTAAATTCACAATTTTGCTGCAATCTAAATCTACTCCATGGTTATAACCACTCTGTTCAGCCGTGCTCCAGTTTCCCTCATGTAGAAGGTGTCTGTTGGGATGAGTTCAACGTGTGTGTGTTTGTGTCTGATGCAGCTATTTGACCATCATTCACATTCAGACAACCTTGAGCCTCACAGCTAGTCCTTTTCCTTGATAAGCCCATTATGGTGCTCAGTTCAATATTTGTATTTGTTTCTCCACTCTGGGGCCATCTTGACATCATGTCCACTCTCTTTTTATCATTCAGATCCTTAATACAGGGCAGCATATTGAATTACAAGGCAGCTCATCCTGTCTATTTATTTCTGTTGGGATCGCTTCTGTGTTCTTGCAGGGATAAATCCTAGGGTTTTTGCTATTTTGTTTCGATATGGAAAATATAAGTTATCCATTAAAGTATAATTTGTCTTTAATGTTTCCATTTATGGAGGATCAATGTGTTTTTCTATCAGTAACCACATATCCATCCACAGTTTTTATGTGACAGCTGTGATGGAAACAAGTTTAGGTACTATTTTATAAATGCAGACAGATAATTTGTTTGTTCGACATTGTGGGACCTTTTTGTGTCGGTAAAATGAATTATGCAAGAAATGGCGGTGGAAATAACTTTATGCGCAAATATTGATATAATAACCATCATATTGAAGTAAACTTGGAGTTGCGGTGATATAGTGTGTGGTCCTCCTCCTACGACTCAGGAAACCATGCAGTTTATTGGGCTACAGATGAAATGAATTATGATGAACTTCACAGGTGGTGAAAGTGCACAGTGATCTTGATGCTCCTTTCCAATAAATACTGATGGTCTTATTCTGATGACATGATGATCGATGCTTGACTGCCATTGACAAATAAACATATTCTGGCTCTTATCCATAATAATGTTATCATGTAGACTAGCCTAACCGCACAGCCTACCCACACTGTATCTGCGAGCTGTTGGCTAAAGCGCACATGCCAAGACCAGAGTAGGCACATTTGCTATTTAACTCAACAGCTTTGTGACAAAACTATCGGTAGAGCTGAAAATGCATTGAACTTTATATTTATATTTGGTACATGAAAACTTAAGCGAAAAAGTATATTCAGTGTGCACTACGTCACCACGCACTAATTAATATCAGTCCGCTTGATGGAATTACACCACTGGTGGGAAAATGTGCATATTTTCTTAACGCGGATTTCAGAATATTTGCATGAAAATCTAGTGAGGTTATAAACAGGGACTTTCTTCTCACGGCAGAGAACTTGAGACCCAAATCCATAATGCCAAACATCGATTTGGTAACTTGAATAGCTTAATTAAAGGTCTATATAAAGAAAGGTCTATTATGTGATGGAATTGGTAAAACGTTGTTAGTAATGTCCTTACAGGGTGTCGTCAGTAGATTGACACCTGTGCCATGCATTTCGAAGTACTGTAATGTTGTCTTGCTTGGCCTACTAGGGACCACAGAGAAATTCTACTGAGAGAGATAAAGATAACATTCACATGCTGTGAGCCCTCAAACATTTCAATAAATCAAACTATCATAAAGTTAAGAGATAGAGAGGCTCAGTGGATAGTTACAAAGTAGGCAGTGGGGTTTTTAATCACCTTTACCTCTTTCACCTCCCTACAGAGGTGGTGCATGGGCTGGAAGGAGCTTGTCGATGTGTCCCAAATGGCACCCTATCCCCTAAAAGCTTACTTACTAGTTTGACCATGGCCCATAGACCTCGGGTCAAAAGTAGTGCACTACATAGGGAATAAGGTGCCATTTGGGATACAGACACTTGTCAATGTGTCCCAGTGAACATCGGAAAGAACACCTTGAAGGGGAGATAGAGCTAGTAGGAATGCTGTATCTGCCACGCTGCACTCTTAATTTCCAAATGATCAGTTTCATCTTCTTCACTACATCTGATGTGTACAGCAGAAAGTAATGATCCAATTGGGAGGCCTCCAAGTCCCCCCCCCCTCACACCCTCTTTTTTGGTATCGGTTATGAAGGTTGCCTGCAGAAATAAAACGTCTGCCTGTTGGCTGAGTGGAACAAGCCAAAACCATGAACTAATTTCCAACAGGGGATCATAAAGACGTGTAGTTATTTTACAGACTTTTTATGGCCATTACATACTGTAGCCTTCCAAACGGGGTGGAAAGGTGAAGAAGGTTATGCGTGCTGTGAATATCTGATCCACACTTTACCCTGTTGTTAAACCTGACTTATCAATCAATCCCCTAGCTCTCGGATGGCAGTGACTGGCAAAGAGCTAGTAGACTAACTGATATGGGGGTGCAGACAGAGAGTTGCAATATATTGTTCAATGTCAGTGAAGGACGTATCATTATTGATGAACTTCAGCTGTGATACAATGATAACAACAAAGCCCCACAAATGCACCTACTGTATACTATCCACATTCCTCCCTATACCTTTCTTCTTCTCTCTTGCATTATCAATATTCCACATGAAAATACATATACATTTTTTGTTCTTACTTCAAATTGATTTAGTAACTTTATTGTACAGTGCATTCTGGCAATATCGTCTGAGAAATAAGCATTTTATATTGGGCTTGAGTTGAGGTCAGAGTCCTTTTCAACTCGGGGATTCCCATGCATCCTGCATTGTTTCGACAGGAGTTCTGTAAGCCCTGCTGATGAGGACTGAAGTCTTCCCTCCGTGGAACTCAGACATTATGCGGTGTGAATTCAAAGATGATTCAAAGAGCCGTGAGAGATGGGAGAAAACCTGCATTGCAGCAGAAATGCGAATCTGTGTCATGAGGAGGATGTGTGGGTCGGCCTTAGAATAAAAATGAATAACAACAGAAAGTACTTTATCTCGTTAAAATTTTTCATTCACAAGAACATTGGTAGAATGAAGTAGGAATCACCTCAACATCAAAGCTTCTTCTCACTCACTCTGACACACACAGGTGCCTTCTGCCGGGAATAAGTGCTTAACAATAAAAGTCTCACAGTGTTAAAGTCAATACTTGTGACTCAATATATAATTTCAGAATTAAAGTAATAGTAATAAAACCAAGGCTACAATGTTGCTGTACACAAGTTTACTTGTGAGCCTTGGCTTAAAATGTATAGGTTGGCGTGTGTGGGTGGGGTGGCAACCATTTCTGCCATTATTAGAGTGTAGATCAAGAAGGAGGGGTGAATTCCCTGAACAGATTAAAGCAGATGAAAGGATTACATTTCTAGCCAGGATACATCTCCTATACCCACTGCAATCACCCACCCGGCAGAAAGCGAGTCCATGAATTTCAAAAAAAGAATTACAAGACGGTTTGATAACCAAAGTGAAAACACATTAAAAGAAAGAGACAGGTGTTGAAGTAGCATTGGCTCCGTCTGAAATGAACTTTATTCTCTATGAATAACCCAATGGTCAAAAGCGGTTGGCAAAATGATTGGCACCATTGACGAAGATGAGCAAAATTGACAAATAAATATAAACTCAGCAAAATACGAAATGTCCTCTCACTGTCAACTGCGTTTATTTTCAGCAAACTTAACATGTGTAAATATTTGTATGAACATAACAAGATTCAACAACTGAGACATAAACTGAACAAGTTCCACAGACGTGACTAACAGAAATGGAATAATGTGTCCCTGAACAAAGGGGGTCAAAATCAAAAGTAACAGTCAGTAACTGGTGTGGCCACCAGCTGCATTAAGTATTGCAGTGCATCTCCTCCTCATGGACTGCACAAGATTAGCCAGTTCTTGCTGTGAGATGTTACCCCACTCTTCCACCAAGGCACCTGCAAGTTCCCGGACATTTCTGGGAGGAATGGCCCTAGCCCTCACCCTCCGATCCAACAGGTCCCAGACGTGCTCAATGGGATTGAGATCCAGGCTCTTCGCTGGCCATGGCAGAACACTGACATTCCTGTCTTGCAGGAAGTCACGCACAGAACAAGCAGTATGGCTGGTAGCATTGTCATGCTGGAGGGTCATGTCAGGATGAGCCTGCAGGAAGGGTACTACATGAGGGAGGAGGATGTCTTCCCTGTAATGCACAGCGTTGAGATTGGCTGCAATGACAACAAGCTCAGTCCGATGATGCTGTGACACACCGCCCCAGATCAGGACAGACCCTCCACCTCCAAATCGATCCCTCTCCAGAGTACAGGCCTCGGTGTAACGCTCATTCCTTCGACGATAAACGCGGATCCGACCATCACCCCTGGTGAGACAAAACCGCGACTCATCAGTGAAGAGCACTTTTTGCTAGTCCTGTCTGGTCCAGCGACGGTGGGTTGGTGCCCATTGGCGACATTGTTGCCGGTGATGTCTGGTGAGGACCTGCCTTACAACAGGCCTACAAGCCCTCAGTCCAGCCTCTCTCAGCCTATTGTGGACAGTCTGAGCACTGATGGAGGGATTGTGCGTTCCTGGTGTAACTCGGGCAGTTGTTGTTGCCTTCCTGTACCTGTCCCGCAGGTGTGATGTTTGGATGTACCGATCCTGTGCAAGTGTTGTTACACGAGGTCTGCCACTGCGAGGATGAACAGCTGTCCGTCCTGTCTCTCTGTAGTGCTGTCTTAGGCGTCTCACAGTACAGACATTGCAATTTATTGCCCTGGCCACATTTGCAGTCCTCATGCCTCCTTGCAGCATGCATAAGGCACGTTCACGCAGATGAGCAGGGACCCTGGGCATCTTTCTTTCTGTGTTTTTCAGAGTCAGTAGAAAGGCCTCTTTAGTGTCCTAAGTTTTCATAACTGTGACCTTAATTGCCTACCGTCTGTAAGCTGTTAGCGTCTTAACGACCGTTCCACAGGTGCATGTTCATTAATTGTTTATGGTTCATTGAACAAGCATGGGATACAGTGTTTAAACCCTTTACAATGAAGATCTGTGAAGTTATTGGGATTTTTACGAATTATCTTTGAAAGACAGGGTGCAGAAAAAGGGACATTTCTTTTTTTGCTGAGTTTACATCTATATTCCATGCAAATAAGGGGAAAATTATATTGTATACTAATACAATTGCTCAGAGAGATGTTAACGAGAAAAAAAAAACTCAAAAAGTAAATCAAACAAAATAAAATCTGCATGATGGTTAACACCCCTACTCTTACCGTAAATTCCAGGGGCTCTTTAGTGACCACAGAGAGTCAGGAGACCCATGTTTACATACATCCAAAAGACAGCACTCTATGCAGGACAATGTCCCCTTTACTGCCCTGGGATCTCCTTAGACCAGAGGGACCCCTACTCCAACACCAGCCGCATCTGGTCTCCCATCAAGTGACCAACCAGGCCCGACCCTGCTTAGCTTCAGAGGCAAGCTAGCAGGGGATGCAGAGGGGTATGCTGCTGGATAAAAAACAGTTTTCATCCTTCACAATGGGGAAAGGCAAAGTACTCACAAAAGAAAATAGATAAATGGTTGTGGACTTTCATAAACCAGGCAATGGGTAAAAAACAACAAAAACAAATATAAAAACAAATATACCACTTACCACTATTAGGGCATCAATTAAGATGTTTAAACTTGCCTGGTAGAGGACGCAAGTGTATCTTGTCCCCACGCACAGTGAGGAAGATTGTTCGGGAGGCACAGAAAATTACAAAATTACAAAAAATTACAGAACTTGGTCGCATCTTGGCGTCTCCAAATCTACAATTAGATGACACCTCCATGCCAATTGGCTATTTGGAAGGGTTGCCAGAAAAAAGTACTTATTGAGAGCAAAAAACAAACGTAAACGCCTGGAGTTTTCTGCTGTTGTCATATGAAACGAAAATAGATTTGGCCTCGAAAGAAGGATACATACGCAAACAAGAACCTAATACCTACTGTCAAATATGGTGGTGGATATTTGATGATATATGAGGCTGTTTTGCTTCCACTGGTCCTGGGGCACTTGTTAACTCTTTAGGCATCATCAGCAGTGGTGACGGTAGGATATGCACATAATTAGTACTATTGGATAGGAAACAATCTGAAGCTTCTAAAACTGTTAAAATAATGTCTGTGAGTAAAACAGAACTGATATAGCAGGTGAAAACCCGAGGAATTTCTCTCCAGAATTTTTTGTTGTTGTGACATTTCCTCAGTTTGATAGGCTTCCTATTGAAATCCATGTAAAATAGCTCCCAGATTGCAGTACCTATGGCTTCCACTAGATGTCAACAGTCTTTAGACAGTGTTTGAAGGCTTTATCATTGAACAGAACCGAATAGAAGAAGAGATAGTGAAGGGACCACGGATGTCAATAACTTTTCCTGGGCACGAGACAGTGAGCGCGCCCCACTTTATTTTCCATTTATATCGTTTAGGATATCATCTGTGTAAAATATAATCGTTAATATTCATAAAAGGATACCTAAGGATGCATTTTGTTTGATTTGTTTGGGCAAAGTTGATAGGTATAATTTGAACGCTTTCTCTTCACTGTACAACGGGCGACTCGACGGTGGATTTTCTGAACATAACGCGCCAACCAAACGGAGATTTATGGATATAATAAATGACTTTTTCTAACAAAAGAACCATGGATTCTCTTGTTTGGACACTTGGGATGCCCTCAGCAGAAGTTCTTCGAAAGGTAAGTGATTTATTTGAGCTCTTATATGGGTTTTGTGTGACCCGCCCTGGATATGAATTTATGCTCATGCATAAATATGAGAGGTGCTATCCTCAAACAATCAAATGTTGTGCTTTCGCCGTAAAGCCTTTTTGAAATCTGACAACGCTGTGATATTGCCAAGAATCAGAGCTTTTGATGACTATGCAACACTTGTATATTGATCAATGTTTAATAATTCAAATTTTGGATTTTGAATTTGGCGCCTTACATTTCACCGGGTAGTGCCCCAATGATCCCTAAGTGGTAATTAAGGTCAATGACATCATGAACTCTACCAAATACCAGGACATTTGAGTCAAAAAACTGGTTGTCTCTGCCAAGAAGCTGAGACATGGCCGCAAGTGGATCTACTAGCAAGACAATGACCTCGAGCACACATCAAAATTCACAAAGAAATGGTTAGGTGACTTCAAAATGTTCAACGTCTCAGTTTCCGGACTTGAACACCATTGAAAACCTTTGGTGTGAATTGAAGAGAGCAGTCCATAAGTGCATATGTGTCAGAAGGCTTGGTGTAGTAGTGCAAAGGAGTCATGCGCAGGACAGCAGAGATGAGCAACACAACATAGTTTACTCAAAATATTTACAAAGTAGAAACAAATACCAAGCCCACCAAATGGACTGACATAAAATTGGAACAATTACGCACACAAACATGGGGAAAACTGAGGGTTAAATAATGAACATGTAATTGTGGAATTGAAACCACGTCAAGAGCCCTCCAGACTCTTGACGTGAACTGGGGACCTCGATCAGATACTATGTCCTCAGGCACCCCGTAGTGCCGGTAGATGTGTGTAAACAGGGCCTCCGCAGTTTGTAGGGCCGTAGGGAGACCGGGCAAAGGGAGGAGACGGCAGGACTTAGAAAACCGATCCACAACGACCAGGATCGTGGTGTTACCCTATGAGGGAGGAAGATCCGTGAGGAAGTCCACCGACAAGTGCGACCACGGCCGTTGTGGAACGGGTAAAGGCTGTAACTTCCCTCTGGGAAGGTGCCTAGGAGCCTTGCACTGAGCGCACACCGAGCAGGAGGAAACATAAACCCTCACGTCCTTAGCCAAAGTGGATCACCAGTACTTCCCACTAAGACAGCGCACTGTACGACCGATGCCAGGATGACCAGAGGAGGGTGACGTGTGGGCCCAATAGATCAAACGGTCACAGACAGCAGACAGAACGTACAGGTGCCCAGCTGGACACTGGGGGGGAGTGGGCTCTGTACGTAATGCCCGCTCGATGTCCGCGTCCAGCTCCCACACTACCGGTGCCACCAAGCAAGAGGCTGGGAGTATGGGAGTGGGATCCATGGACCGCTCCTCTATGTCATACATCCTGGACAGTGCGTCTGCCTTCATATTCTGGGAACCTGATCTGTAGGACAGGGTGAAAACAAAACGGGTAAAGAACATGGCCCACCTTGCCTGGCGAGGGTTCAGTCTCCTCGCAGCCCGGATGTACTCCAGATTGTGGTGGTCAGTCCAGATGAGAAAAGGGTGTTTAGCCCCCTCAAGCCAATGTCTCCACACCTTCAAGGCCTTTATGACAGCCAACAGCTCCCGGTCCCCCACATCATAGTTTCGCTCCGCTGGGCTGAGCTTCTTCGAAAAGAAGGCACAGGGGGCGGAGCTTCGGTGGCGTACCCGAGCGCTGAGAGAGCACGGCTCCTATCCCAGCCTCGGACGCGTCCACCTCCACTATGAACGCCAAAGAGGGATCCGGATGAGCCAGCACAGGAGCCGAGGTAAACAGAGCCTTCAAGTGACCAAAAGCCCTGTCCGCCTCAGCCGACCACTGCAAACGCACCGGTCCGAGGTAATGGGAGCCGCTACCGGACCAAAGCCCCGGATAAACCTCCGATAATAGTTGTCAAACCCTAGAAATCGCTGCACTTCCTTTACCGTGGTGGGAGTCGCTAATTACGCACGGCTGAAATGCCGTCACTCTCCATCTCCACCCCTGAAGTGGAAATGCGGTACCCTAGGAAGGAGACGGACTGTTGAAAGAACAGACATTTCTCAGCCTTGACGTACAGGTCATGCTCCAACAGTCGACCAAGCACCCTGCGTACCAGAGACACATGATCGGCGCGTGTAGCGGAGTATATCAGAATGTCATCAATATACACCACTACACCCTGCCCGTGCAGGTCCCTGAAAATCTCGTGTACAAAGGCCTGGAAGGCCTGGAGCATTCATCAACCCGTACGGCATGATGAGGTACTCATACTGCCCTGAGGTGGTACTAAATGTCGTCTTCCACTCATCTCCCTCCCGGATACGCACCAGATTGTAAGCGCTCCTGAGATCCAATTTTGTGAAAAAGCACACCCCTTGCATTGACTTGATCGCACTGGCTATGAGAGGTAGCAGGTAACTGTACCTCACAGTGATCTGGTTGATGCCTCGATAGTCAATACACAGGCGCAGACCTCCATCCTTCTTCTTCACAAAAAAGAAGCTCGAGGAGACAGGTGAAGTGGAGGGCCAAATGTACCCCTGCCCCAGGGATTCGGAAACATATGTTTCCATAGCCGCCGTCTCCTCTTGCGACAGGGGATACACGTGACTCCTGGGAAGTGCTGCGTCTACCAGGAGATTTATCACACAATCCCCCTGTCGATGGGGTGGTAATTTAGTCGCCTTCATTTTACAGGCGAGAGCCAAATTGGCATATTCAGAGGGGATGTGCACGGTGGAGACCTGATCTGGACTTTCCACCGTAGTAGCACCGACGGAAACCCCTAAACACCTCCCCTAGCACTTTCGTGACCACCCCTTGAGAGCCCTCTGTTGCCACGAAATAGTGGGGTCATGACAGGCTAACCAGGGTAGGCCCAGCACCACGGGAAACACAGGAGAATCAATAAGGAAGAGACCAATTCTCTCCTTCTGACCCTCCTGCGTCACCATGCCCAGTGGAGCGGTAACATCCCTAATTAGCCCTGACCCTAATGGTCGACTATCTACGGCGTGAACTGGGATGGGCATGTCCACTGGAACAATAGGGCTCCCTAAACTATGGGCAAATGATCGGTCAATAAAATTCCCAGCTGCGCCTGAACCTACGAGCGCCTTATGCTGGGAATGCGGGGAAAACTCAGGAAAGTTTATATACAAAAACATGTGAGCAACAGGGGGCTCTGGGTGAGCCTGGTGCCGACTCACCTGGGGTGACACAAGAGCGCCCTGCCTGTTACCTCGACTCTCAGAGGAACCTCCCCAGCACCAACCAGCAGTGTGCCCTATGCGGCCACAGATGGTGCATGGACCGGTCCCTCCTACGGTCGCCCTAAGTGCAGCACCTCCAAGCTCCATGGGCGTCGGAGCGGTGGTGCTGGGGGATGGAACCGACAGGCCCTGATCTGGAAGTCTGCGGGTAGCCAGCAGGTTATCCAGCCGGATGCACAGGTCCACCAGCTGGTCAAAGGTGAGAGTAGTGTCCCTGCAGGCCAACTCCCGACAGACATCCTCTCGCAAACTACACCGGTAGTGATCGAACAGGGCCCTGTCGTTCCATCCCCCGCCGGCGGCCAGGGTCCGGAAGTCCAAGGCGAAATCCTGTGCGCTCCTCGTCCCCTGCCTCAGGTGAAACAGACGGTCCAACGCCGCTTCTCCTTCCCCCATACAGCGTTGGCCCACTCGAGGGCTTTCCCTGAGAGGCAGGAGACTAGGGCTGGCATGCTCTCAGAACCTGATGGAGCCAGGTGGACAGTCGCCAGGTAGAGCTCCAGCTGGAGTAGGAACCCCTGACATCCGGCAGCCGTCTCATCATACTCCCTCGGGAGCGCGAGCCTAATCCCACTGGGTCCGGGTGAAGGAGGGTTGAGCAGTGGTGCCTGTGGTGGTGCTGGTAGAGGCGCTGGAGGAACTCCTCCTCTCTCCCAACGGTCCATCGTCTGCAGAACGCGATCCTTGGCGGTGGTGAGATGTTGCAACATGGTCGCGTGCTGCTGGACGCGCTCCTCGACCGCAAACACAGGGGTGTCTGCTCCTGCTGACTCCATTCTATAGGTGCGTAATTCTGTCAGACGGCTTGGTGTAGTCGTGCAAAGGAGTCAGGCGCAGGACAGCAGAGATGACCAACACATTGTAGTTTACTCAAAATATTTACAAAGTAGAAACAAATACCAAGCCCACCAAATGGACTGACATAAATTGGAACAATTACGCACACAAACATGGGGAAAACAGAGGGTTAAATAATGAACATGTAATTGGGGAATTGAAACCAGGTGTGTATAAAACAAAGACAAAACAAATGGAAAATGAAAAATGGATCGGTGATGGCTAGAAAGCCGGTGATGTCGACCGCCGAACGTCGCCCGAACAAGGAGAGGGACCGACTTTGGCGGAAGTCGGGACAATATGGAAGGATATCAAGCATCTGAAAATATTCTGGAAGGAGGAATTGTCTAAGATCCCTCTCAATGTCTTCTCCAATCTCATAAAACATTATAGAAAATGGCTAAGTGCCATTATCCTCGCAAGGGGAGGGTGCACAAAGTAACAAAGAATTTAAAACAGGGGTGTCAATACTTTTTACACCCATCTTTTTTAGATTTTTCTTTTGTATTACTTGTTAAACAAAAAAAAATTCTCTTAGCAATTGTATAAGTATAAAACATTATAATTTGCACATTTTTGGAGCATAACATATTGCTCATTGTTTGTATTGTTTATTTTATACCGTTTGTTTGCTAATTGTTAACAAGGGTGCCAATAATTTTGGAGGTGATAGGAAATAGGGTGAGATTTGGGACGCACTCATAGATTTAATAAATTATTAAAGGGGGTCAGAGATAAGCCTTGTTGATGACATGACAACCCTACACATCCCCACTTGGGTTTTATTGTTTATCTGGTGGGTTGATTGTGATAATACTCTTAATGTGAACAAGAAACATCACCTGGATGTATTTTAGTCAGTAGCATATGTGTTTGTGTTGTGGGAGGGAGACAGGAACGTATAAAGACTCATCTACATCCAGGGAAATAGATTTAAATCAGGATTCAGAATTCTGTTTGAGGGATCTCTGACACACACTCTCTCTCCTTCCCCCTCCCTCTGCCTTCTGTATGTAACTTCTGCCTGCTGCCCCTTATTTTACCTCAACCTTCATTTTAACAGAGATGAATTCACCATGGGGTTAACAGCTTAACCGGAGGATTACCATCTAGCATGAAGTTCGACAGAGATAAGTGATGTAACATCTCCAAATCTCCTTGACAAGTTCAAGGCAGGGGAGGTGTTCAAAAAGCTATGACACATTTTTGGAGATTCATTTTCAAAGGGGAAAGATTGAGTAGTACCTGTATAAATTGGATATATGGATTGTGCTACTAGTGGAAGTTAGAATAAGTACTGTAGCTCTATATTTACTAAACTGTTCAACTTCAAGGGTGGTGATGAGCAATACATATGCTATCAGGTAATACAAGCCAACCATAATTAGCATGAGCAATGATTACATAGGTTATTACGCTACTGATGTCAACCATTAACACCTAGCAAACATGAGTTGCCTTATACTTCAGATCATAAACGGACTAATTAGGACTATAACAATGACAGCCAGAGAGAGACAGACAGTAGTTGTCCTGTAGTTACAGTAGTCCAGTCTTGAGACCACAATGAGTGTCTCGGTCACGTCTCGATGTCGGGTACATTTTTACTTGTCTCGGACAATAACGACTCGTAATTTATTGAAAGAAAAAAACATCAGTTCCCATTCAGTCAGCCCATAAAACCGGTTTGCCAGGACAAATATCCACACACATTTCAAGACACATTAATATCTTCTCGCCTATTGAAACCAGGGCTTCCTACTTTACTTGTAACAATACTGTCCTTTACTTTTGTTGAAAATATCCTCAAACTTTGTCACGCTCGTCAGAATTTCACTGATTCGCTGGTAGGGAAGTGTGGGGGGGACATTGTTTGAAAGTTGCAGGCTCACTATTAGTAAGGTGAGACTGGGGGAAGTTGTATCATATTTTGTATTTTTATCAATTTTAGACTTGTTTTGGGTTAGTGATCATTTGTAGTGGCTCTATTTGAGCTCAGCATGCATTCTTTCACCATTCCGAATGTCTAAAGAATCCATATGTTCTTCTGAAATATGAACACAGAAATACTGGGCATTTTGAACTCCTATTATGGTAGCAATTTGACACAATTACAACTATGGTCTTGAATTAGACATATTTATGGTTTCGGTCTTGAATTGGTCTCGGACCCCTCGCCCCCTCCCGTCTCGATCTTGACACGGTCTTGAACAATTTTGTCTATAGTGTAAAGAGTGTTTATATTTGGATAGCTTTAAGGTCTTGTGAAATAATAATCCTTTATCAGAGCTAGATGTCAGCATCGTCTATCACTGGCCGCTAAACACTATTTGTCCTCTCTTCAGTCGGTCACAGCTGGGATGTCTGCCTCCCTGGCCTTCTCTCCTCTGACTACTTTTTAGGGCTGCAATGGAGGCACTCACACTCACAACCTGTTACCGATGGTGCAGAATAGTAGCAATTCAGTCCAACAGTAAAGGCATATCAATGTGTCATGGTTGAGGTTGCAGCAGCCAAGCTACACCTGTGAAATGCTAATGTGACTGGGGCAAATGGCCAGTATGGCTGGCATGCAAATGAGCCTGATGGTATTGCGACAGGGTACACAGCACTTCTGACTTGTTGCTACAGCATCCATAGGATTTCCACCGTGTGTTTCCTCTGAGTTCTCTCAGGTCTGTTTCTAAGGGTCTTTGAACGGAGGATGTGTCACAAATGACACCCTATTCTCTGTAGTGTCTTCAGAAAGTATTCACACCTCTTGACTTTTTCCACATTTTGTTGTTACAAAGTTGGATTTAAATGAATTTAGCTGTCATTTTTTTGTCAACGATCTACACACAATACTCTGTAATGTCAGTGGGTGAAAAATTCATTTTTTAAATTTTATTAATGGAAAATAAAATGAATATATATATACAGTATATATATATATATATCTTCATTAGATAAGTATTCAACCCCCTGAATCAATACACATTAGAATCACCTTTGGAATCACCTTACCAATAGATGCCATTCTTTGCAAGGCATTGCAACGGTTCTGTAACGACAGAAGCTGGGAGACAAGAAACAAGTACAGGGTGTGGATTTAATAATAAATAGGCATGAAACAAAACAAGAACAGCATCTGGACAGGAGAAACATAACATCAATGCTGACTTGGGAATGAAACTGAGGAAGTGACAGATATAGGGGAGATAAATTATGTGATGGAGTCTAGGTGAGTCCTATAATTAAGAGCAGGTGCGCGTAACAATGGAGGCAAGTGTGCGTAATGATGAGTGAACTGGTGACCTCGGGAGCAGACGTGACCCTCCCTGGTCTTTGTGGTTGAATCTGTGTTTGAAATTCACTGCTGTACTGATGAACATTACAGCCAATTGTATGTGTGGGGTACAGAGATGGGGTAGTCATTTAACTACTTAGGCAGCAGTGGGGCGCTAGCGCTAGCGCCCCACTCCCGACACTACCCGGTGAAATGTGAGGCGCCAAATTCAAAATCCAAAAGTTGAATTATTAAACATTCATAAATATACAATTGTTGCATAGTCATCAAAAGCTCTGATTCTTGGCAATATCACAGTGTTGTCAGATTTCAAAAAGGCTTTACGGCGAAAGCACAACATTTGATTGTTTGAGGGTAGCACCTCTAATATTTATGCATTAGCATAAATCCATAACCCAACACGGGTCTCACAAAATGCATAAAATCGCAATTATAAAATCGCTTACCTTTGATGAACTTCTGCTGAGGGCTTCCCAAGTGTCCAACGAAGACAATCCATGCTTCTTTGGTTAGAAAAAGTCATTTATTATATCCATAAATCTCCGTTTGGTTGGTGCGTTATGATCATAAAATCCACCGTTGAGTCGCCCATTGAACCGTGAAGAGAACACGTTCAAATTATACCTATACACTTTCTACAAACAAATCAAATGTATCCTTAGGTATCCTTTTGGGTAAATTTGCTGTAATATTTCAACCGGACGATAACGTGATCGATAGGAAAGGAAAATAAAGTGGTGCGCGTTCACAATCTCCCGCGCGTCAAACCTTGTTTACAGAAGTGGTCGCCTGACAATTTCCTCTCCCTATCCGTTCTGGTCACTGCTAGCATTCCCAGTCTTTGACTGTTGACTGTTGACATCTAGTGGAAGCCATAGGTACTGCAGTCTCAGTCCTACATAAGATTGTGTGCAATAGGCACAATGGAGAAGATGCATGAAATCCCAAAGATTAAAATAAAGGAATTAAGAAATATATAAAATATTATATAGAACAAGCAATGTCTGTCTGGAATATCAATATATATGTATATGATGGTGTGTATAGACATTATGGACAGTATATGAATATAAAAGGTGTGTACTGCAGTAGTTATATAGGATGAGCCTTGGCTACAATACAATAGAGTACATACTTGTTTAAATCAAATGATACAAACGCCCCAAAAAATCTATTTTAATTCCAGGTTGTAAGACAACAAAATAGGAAAAATGCCAAGGGGGGTGAATACTTTCGCAAGCCACTGTATTTAACCAGGTAGGCCAAGACTTGGCCAAGATGAAGCAAAGCAGTGCAACAAAAAACACAGTTACACATAAACAAACACAGTCAATAACACAATAGAAAAGTTATATGTACAGTGTGTGCAAATGTAGTAAGATTAGGGAGGTAAGGCAATAAATAGGCCATAGAGGCGAAATAATTACAATTTAGCATTAACAGTGGAGTGATAGATGTGCATATGATGATGTGCAAGCAGAGATACTGGGGTGCAAAATAGCAAAAATAAAAATACAATATGGGGATGAGGTAGTTGGGTGTGCTACTTACAGATGGGCTGTGTACAGGTACAGTGATTGGGAAGCTGCTCTGACAGCTGATGCTTAAAGTTAGAGAGGGAGATATAAGTCTTGCATTTCGTTCCAGTTATTGGCAGCAGAGAACTGGATGGAAAGGTGGCTAAAGTAGGTTTTGGCTTTGGGGATGACCAGTGAAATATACCTGCTGGAGCGCGTGCTATGGGTGGGTGTTGCTATGTTGACCAGTGAGCTGAGATAAGGCGGAACTTTACCTAGCAAAGACTTATAGATGACCTGGAGCCAGTGGGTTTGGCGACGAATATGTAGCGAGGGCCAGCCAACGAGAGCACACAGGTTGCAGTGGTGGGTAGTATATGGGGCTTTGGTGACAAAACGGATACCTACCTGCCATTACATTGCCTGTCATCTTCATAGAGGTTACTTTATGCCATAGAGGCTATTAACCTATAATTTACTGAGGGTGATAACAAAGGTTGCAAAGGGAGGGTATATAACTGGAAACTTTCAAAGTTTACCAGTAAACTATCAGAATTTTGGTAACCTTCAAGGTTTTTGTGGTCATACGCACATCCTTAAAAACATACAGTTGAAGTCGGAAGTTTACATACCCCTAGGTTAGAGTCATTAAAACTCGGTTTTCAACCACTCCACAAATTTCTTGTTAACAAACTATAGTTTTGGCAAGTCAGTTAGGACATCTACTTTGTGCATGACACGGATCCCTCTGGAACTTTCATTGCGCACACTTGGCCCCTATTCCCACTGATTGTATTTGTACATATGTGCCCTTTGTTCACCATGGTGCTGTCGATTATTGTTACTATGTCAGTTGGTGCGTGTGAGTACCTGTGCTGTGTATTTTGGGCTTTCATGCCCTTGTGGATTGCGCAAATGATTACGGGTCTCGTCCCGTGTGTTAATCATCGTGCGCGTGTTATTTATTCAAGGTACTCCTCGCTCGTCTGTTTGGGTTTCAACCCTGTGTTTTTGTTACGTGTTTGTTTGGGCTTCATCCCCGTGCCTTTACACGGCACGTAGTAATTTGGGCTGAATAAAAAACCCTATTACACATTCCTGCGCCTGTCTCACGAATCCATTTATACCAACGTGACACAAAGAACCACACAATTTATCCAGCTATTGCTTAGATAGTTTACAGATTATAATTGAGTTATTACATTTGATGAACACTGTAAGCAAATACTTGGTACAAAATTTTTACTAAACAGGTAATATTTATAAAGTGTGGGAAATCATATCATTAATTGAGCAGATTTAAGTGGGTTAGGTTATGTACAGTTTCAGTGTGGTTAATGTAAGGGTTAGGGTTAAGAAAAGGCATAAAAGCATTGAATCCTCTGGGAATCTTGTTGATGTATATTTTGTAACCCAAAATAAAACATTCTTTATAGCAAGCACAAACACTTATACAAGCAAGACATCAAAAAATGTATTTTTAGAAATAACTTTTTCTCCTGTCAATGTCTTATTTCAGAGAAAAGTTCACAGAAAATTGGAACATTGAAGAGATGAATACTTCCATCACAAACATCTCATTGGATTTACTGTTGGTTTGTCATGACTGAGGTTCTGGTCTTGTTCGCGATTAAGCTTTTCTTGATCTCCTAGCCCTGAAGCAATCTGGGCCGGGGGAAGGAGCGAGGGATAGAGAGATGACTAACAACATGAAGAGGAAGGCATTCTGGATCATTTTGATCATCTTGGTTTCTATGGTGGTAACCTACTTTCCTGTGATATCAATGATTTTACGTCTAAACTCAATGAAAATTAACACTACCCTTGTCTAGAGACATTTTTTTCTCAATCTATGAGAAAAATGGGTATGTGCAGCCACTACTCTTCCGCCACAGGGCTGTTTCAGACAGAGACAGTGAAACCCTTGTACTGTATATGCTAGTACAACCAGTGGTTACAGTATGTAAGCTTGTGAGATCCTGCTTGTAGCATGAGGCTTGCACTGTATGCCTTTGACATTTTATTGCTGTACTGTAGTTTTGGCTTCACTGTTACCCATTACAATATAGCTAGGTGTGCATCGGATGTCCTTTATCTTATGCATATGCAATTGATGTGTTTTCTTATTAAAAATGAAAATGAAAACACAACATTGTACAAAAGAAAATTATCATAATTATTACATTATTCTGCTTCAATGTAATTAGTGTCCCTCTTTGTATAGACACTGCATGTAATATTTTGACCAGAGAAAACATGTTGTTTTTAACTTTGCTACAGCAGATCGAACCAGACCTTTGGCGAACTCTATGCTTGTTTACCTTTTTAACTGAAAACTTGAACGAAAATCCTACATTAGATGTGTCATAATAATGGCTTGCATTTACTATCCTTTGGTTGAAGAGTAAGTAAAGTGACATAAGTCTCCTCAGAAAGACAGTTGCATCAAATACTGTATGATGTTGGAAGTCTTACAGTTTGAGTTATGTAATGTGACTACACTTATTCTCTCTCTCTCTCTCTCTCTCTCTCTCTCTCTCTCTCTCTCTCTCTCAGCCAGAGTAGCTCGCCACAAAATACCTTGGTAATTAATCCCTAGTAAATCAAATCTATCATGGAGGAAGAATACCTTACCTTCTAATATTGTACATTATTGCAAAAAGCTTAAGACATTATTATGGTGTAGGTACACATTGTTACATATCCCTTATAACTGTTACAATATTTAAAAGTATGGAACAATATGTGCCTTCAGAAAGTATTCACAACCTTTGACTTTTTCCAAATTCTTCTGTTTTACAGCCTGAATTTAGATTTTGTGTCACTGGCCTGAAATGTCAATAAGTCAATAAGTATTTAACCCCTTTGTTATAGCAAGCCTAAATAAGTTCAGGAGTAAACATTTGCTTAAAAAATCACATAAAAAGTTGCAAGCTCACTCTGTATGCAATAATAGGGTTTCACGTGATTTTTTGAAGCACTACCTCAACTCCACACATAAATTCAGCAAAAAAAGAAACGGCCCTTATTCAGGACCCTGTCTTTAAAAGATAATTCGTAGAAATCCAAATAACTTCACAGATCTTCATTGTAAAGGGTTTAAACACTGTTTCTCATGCTTTTTCAATGAACCATGAACAACTAATGAACATGCAACTGTGGAACGGTCATTAAGACACTAACAGCTTACAGACGGTAGGCAATTAAGGTCACAGTTATGAAAACTTAGGACACTTAAAAGGCCTTTCTACTGACTCTGAAAAACACCCAAAGAAAGATGCCCAGGGTCCCTGCTCATCTGCGTGAACGTGCCTTAGGCATGCTGCAAGGAGGCATGAGGACTGCAGATGTGGCCAGGACAATAAATTGACATGTCTGTACTGTTTGACGCCTAAGACAGCACTAAAGGGAGACAGGGCGGACAGCTGATCATTCTCACAGTGGCAGACCATGTGTAACAATACCTGCACAATCTTAGTATCACGACACCTGTTTGTGATACTAAGATTCTAACATCAGTGTGATACATAGACTTATTTCGGAAAAGTTAAGGACGGAGGGGTGAATGACTTAAAAATTAGGTGGCCTGGGAATAAGAGTAGGATGGTAAAATATTTAAAAAGGTGTTACAATCCAATTAAAAAACTCCAGATCTTGAGGTTCAATCCGTTAAAATAGATCCTCAAGGAAGATGGATTGCATTGAGCATGAACAGATATTGCTCATAAATCTACAGTATATGGACCGAAAAATCGTTGAAAATATTTATAATAATCAAATTATTTTCAAAGATACAAATAACTATATTATAATGGTAGGGGACTGCAACACAGTTTTAAGTATGTCAATAGACCGTAAATGCGTCATACTACCAACTATCACCATCTGGCGCTTAAAGACATCAGAACTATTTTGCACATGTTGGAATTGACTGGTATCTGGAGGCATAAAAACCTGGATCTCATAAAGTATACAGTGCACTCGGAAAGTATTCAGACCACATTTTGTTACGTTACAGCCTTATTCTAAAATGTATTACATTGTTTTTTCCCTCATCAATCTACACAAAATACCCCATTAAAAGCAAAAACTGTTTTTTAGAAATGTTTGCACATTTATAAAAAAATAAAAAATAAATCGGAAATATGATATTTAGATAAGTATTCAGACCCTTTTACTCAGTACTATGTTGATGCACCTTTAGCAGCAATTAAAGCCTTGAATCTTCTTGGCTATGACGCTACAAGCTTGGCACAGCTGTAGTTGGGGAGTTTCTCCCATTATTCTCTGCAGATCCTCTCAAGCTCTGTCAGGTTGGATGGGGAGCGTCGCTGCAGAGCTATTTTCAGGTCTCTCCAGAGATGTTTGATCGGATGGTTCTCCTTCTGGAAGGTTCTCCCATCTCCACAGAGGAACTCTGGAGCTCTATCATAGTGACCATCGGGTTCTTGGTCACTTTCCTGACGAAGGCCCTTCTTCCCCAATTGCTCACTTTGGCCAGGCGGGCAGCTCTAGAAAGCGTCTTGGTGGTTCCAAACTTCTTCCATTTAAAAATGATGGAGGTCACGGTGTTCTAGGGGAACTTCAATGCTGCAAAAATATTTTGGTACCCTTCCCCAGATCTGTGCCCTCTCAGAGCTCTACAGACAATTCTTTCGACCTCATAGCTTAGTTTTTGCTCTGACATGCACCATCAACTGTAGGACCTTATATAGACAGGTGTGTGCCTTTCCAAATCATGTCCAATAAATTGAATTTACCACAGGTGGACTCCAATCAATTTCTAGAAACATCTCAAGGATGATCAATGGAAACAGGATGCACCTGAGCTCAATTTCGAGTCTCATACAAAGGATCTAAATACTTTTGTAAATAAGGTATTTCTGTATTTCAAAAACCTGTTTTCGCTTTGTCATTATTGGGTGTTGTGTGTAGATGGATGAGGAAAAACATTTATTTAATCAATTTTAGAATAAGGCTGTAACATAACAAAATGTGGAAAAAGTCAAGAGGTCTGAATACTTTCCGCATGCACTGTACTTGGAGGAGGCATTATTTTCTGGTATCCCTTTCTATGGTGCCAAAAGTGAATAAAGTATTGTTTGAGGATGGAATGTGATCAGATCATCAACCAAGGACAGGGATATTGGAAATTTAACCAGAGTTTATTGACTGACACTACTTTCGTAGTTAACAAAAAGGAATAATATAACAGACCTTTTCTTGCACAATACAGGTTCAGCGGACCCACTTATCATATGGGATGCCTTTAAATGTGCCTTTAGAGGCCACTGAATTACATTTTCATCCCAAAAACTAAAACGGTATTAGTTCACGGAGAAAATAGAAATAGAAAATCTAACATTACACATCAATGGTGTAGATAGATGTAATACAGAAGCAAGAGGAGTTTGAGGAACTTATTCAGGAAAGATAAGGTTTCTTTTATTTAAAACCTAGAGCAAATCGGATGGAAAATGGCAAACAATGCACAAAGTTTTTCCTAAACCTTCAATATAGAAACACGACCAAAAAATAAGTTTTTTTTTTACAAGCCATGGAAAAATCCTTGTCTCGCCAATGGATATTTTGAATGCGGAAGTATATAATTTCCAACAAATGTTCTGTTGTCAAGTTCCTCCAACCTCACTTGATAACAAGTTTTGTTATATGCTTCTCCCAAAAAATCATGTTAAACTATCTGCAACACAAAAAAATATTGTGAAGGCCTAATTACACATGAGGAACTATGGTTGGCAATTGATTTCTTTCAGACAGGAAAAACCCATGGTCTCGATGGCATTCCAATAGAGATATTTCAAACTTTTTATGAACTACTGAAAAATGTGTTACTATCATGTTTTAACTTCTTCAGGCTAGGGTCTATTTTTCTCAATTTACGCCTGACTGACGTGCTCAAAGTAAACTGCCTGTTGCTCAGGCCCTGGATATGCATATAATTGGTACCATTGGAACGAAAACACTCTGAAGTTTGTTTTATTTGATATAGTGTGTGTGTTTACCAAAGACGGTAAAGTGAAGAACAACATGACCTGCACCAAAGTCAGATTAGGATATAGGCCAAGGACTAGATAAAGTATATTTTTACTACTACTTTTTGCTACTACTTTCACCACTTTTAGTCTTGAAATCTATGGTTGTTTACTACACTGTGAATAGGGCTAGGTCCTTTTTTTCTCAATTTCCGCCTGACTGACGTGCCCAAAGTAAACTGCCTGTTGCTCAGGCCCTGAAGCCAGGATATGCATATAATTGGTAACATTGGAAAAAAAACACTCTGAAGTTTGTAGAAATGTTTAAATAATGTAGGAGACTATAACACAATAGATATGGTAGGAGAAAATCCAAAGAAAAACCAACCGGAATTATACATTTTTTTGAGAGCCCATGCTCTTCCAATGGAGCGTATAGGGAAAGATTGTAATCTAGCTCCCAGTATGCAATTCCTATGGCTTCCACTGGGTGTCAGTAGTCTTTGATCACGGTTTCAGGCTTGTTTCTTCCAAAACGAGTAAGTTTTACTACAGGGACACAGACTTGGAAATGTGTGTATGCGTAAAGCATTATGACATCAAGGTGGCATCTTACGATCCAAAAGCAGTAGTCAAAGAGTTGATCGGTGCTGCTTTGGTTGAGGAGGAAATCCTTCCGGAAAGGGAGGTCGATGTACATCCCGTAGACGTGCAACTAAGGGAGCTAGAACTAAAGGCAAAGTTGGAGCAACAACAATTAAAGCTTGAGTACAGGGAAAGAGAACAAGAATGAGAGCGTGCAGCCAGACTAGACCAAGAAGAATGTGTGCATGTCATTTGATTGAAAGAGATGGAGCTGGAAGCGCGACAAAGGGAGATAGATCTGGAAATACTCCGAATCCAGTTAGGCCATCCTACAACCTCAACAGTTTGATTTTGATCGGAACAGCCGACTTGCAATGCCTTTCAATGAAAAGGAGGTGGATGTATATTTTACTCTGTTTGAGCGGGTTGCCACATCCCTAAAATGGCCACGAGATATGAAAGAAGCCTGAGTTTTGGTTCCCGCTGTTTGTTATGCTGTTAAGTTGTTTTTTTTTTTTTTCATTTTTTGTCTTTTCGGAGGCAAACCTAGTGGGCATCCATGGTGGGTGTCTTTTAGAACCCCTTACTAGTGGCTTTAAAACTTCTTAGGGATATCCCCCTTTTCAATTTTCGCCTAAATGACATACCCAAATCTAACTGCCTGAAGCAAAGATATGCATATTCTCGGTGCCATTTCAAAGGAAACACTTTGAAGTTTGTGGAAATGTGAATTGAATGTAGGAGAATATAACACAATAGATATGGTAGAAGAAAATACAAAGAAAAAACCAACCAGTTTTTTTCTATCACCATCTTTGAAATGCAACAGAAAGGTCCCCCTTACAGCCATCACTCTGGTTGTAATTCCAATGGTGTCCACAAGATGGCAGCCGTGTATGTGCAAAGACGGATAACTTGAAGTATGAGCAAACTACGTGACATTTAGTGGGTAGTTACCCAGGTAACTTTGGGCAAATAGTGAAGGAGACATTTGCATTCATATTACATTTTTCTGCAAGAATATCGTCAAATCTGTATACTTGGACTTTGATTTAGCTTTTACAGTATTAGTAGCCATATTATACGTTCAACATTTGCAAAACAACCAGTTTTCATAACTTCATAACTCTGAATATTCTTATAATTTCTGTCCAAAATGAAAAGGCATGCTGTCGTACAATGTTAGTAGCTACATTTGACAACAGATACGGATACTCCCGTAAAGCCCAGCTCATTTTCTATCCAGCTAGCTTTGTTTGACCCTGATTGGTGCTTATTTGACAAAGTTAGAGATGCTCAAGTGAAGACCACCCGGGTCATCGGCGTGCCATGAAGGCGTCTCTCTCTGACCCAATATGGTGTCCTATAGGATATACTACACCCATAATGATATAGTGAAGTCTGGTTACGTACTAGGAATACATACGAACATGATTTGACTCGTTGAAACAACGTTTAGGGTCAGTGCAGTTATTTAACAAGAATTTAAGCTTTCAGCCAATATAAGAAACTTATATGTACCGCCATTTGTTGTTTCTCTAAAATGTGCGATCGTGACACAAGGCGCTGCATGATTTACAACTGTCCCGAATATTGAGTCATTGAAACTGAAACAGTGCATCCTGAATGGAGGCAGCAAACAATGTACCAGGTCAGCTGTGATTTACAACCTATTAGCAATATTTTTTTGACTACCAATGAAATGCATTGGTGAATTACAGTATATTAATAATATCTATTATGCCAACAATGCCTAAGTGTTTGTCATGGAATGTTGAGTAAAATACAACCTATTTTTAAAACCTCTAATCAAGTTGGTTTTGTAGCATAAAATGGGAATTTGATATTTATGACGGATTATGATTGTCTGTGTTTCATATCTGAAAAGTAGTTAAAACGATGTCAGTACCACAAAATAATGTTCAATTTATGGAACATTGAACAGTCAGCCTTGTGCTTACTCTGCCACGAGGAAACAGAATCAATAGAGCATATTTTTTGGTACTGTCCATCGGTGGCTCACTTTCTGCGGGGGGCAGCCAAGAAATGTAGCCCACCAATATAAGGACAACAAAAACCCAGTTTTGCATGATAAGTTTATTGTTATGTCATCACAGAGGTCTGAACAGGTCTGTGATCTTCACATACAGTAAGAACTTTCCTCATATCAAACATTCATGTCCTATTTCCCAAGCAAAAAACAGTAGCACAAAATCTAGACATTCACTTAGGAATTGCACTTTGTCTGGATTTCAGTTAAGTCTTTAATGCATGCATATCCTTTAGGATGCTATAATTTAAGGATGCTTTGAACACATTCCGTGAAACTTACGTGACATTTTTTGAAGACTATTTTCTGACCAGCAAACTGTTAGACTACTATTCATTCACCATGTACCACTGTGCTCTTTTTGTTGATTATACAATGAGAACTTGGAAAGGAGACATATTTGTTGCGCCCAGTTCATTGAATTTAATTCAGAATGCTGCAGGTGTGTGTAATTATAACATGGACATTAACATCTAACTATGGCACAACTTTGCATCTATAGATGTTTATTTGGATTCCCATTTGAGCTTTTGCAGAAGCAGCAGCTACTCTTCCTAGGGGTCCATAAAAAAAACACAAAACATGACAAATAACAAAACAGAAAGACAAGGACAGTCACACAAATTTAAAATACAATGGTATACAAACAATACAAAAAATAATACAACAACAAAAATAATTATGTGTGTTTTAGAGTGTCTGTGTGTAAGGTTCTGCTTTTCTTTTCTTAGTCAACCTTGTGTTCTTTTTCTTTATGTTCTAGAACGTAGCCCTGTTTCTTTGTGTTCTGGAACGTAGCCCTGTATTCATTACACTGTGTGTGTCTCCTCACAGTTCCCGCCATTCCATAAGATGTTGTTTAATAAAAAAATGTAAGGTAATTTTGCTTTTTGCTTGAGTAATTGGAGATGAAGGGAGTTCCATGCAGTCATGGCTCAGTATAATACTGTGCGTTGCCGTGAATTTGTTTTTAACTTGGGGATTCTGAAGAGACCCTTGGTGGCGGCTAACTTTCTCTATTAATGTTTGCATCTACCTCTTTTGACTCTCCAGCCACTGCTACTCTTTACGTCTTTGCTGCTTCAAAGGACATTTTCCCATCTGCCTCCAGAGAGAGAGTCCAATCAACCTCAAGCTACTGGTCTTTCTCAAGGATGGCGACATCCTATTTTCTTCCAAAGAGAGAGTGTCTGCATCCCAAATCGCACACTATTCCCTATGTGGTTCTGATAGAGAGTATTACAATAGTAGTGGGCCCCGGGCAAAAGTACTGCACTACATAGGTAAAAGGGTGCCATGTGGGACGCAGACAGTGCTTCATTTTCAAAGGAGCTATTACTTGCCCTCTATCGGCGTGTCGTCCTTGAACCAAAACATCATCCTTCAAAAGATTTCTTCCTACCTGGGTCATTACTTTCTTCTTCTTCTTCAACACTAACAAATACAGGATTTAGAAATAGAGATTGGTCAATATTGGGGGAAGGTTCATTCCTGAGTTTTATATTCAGTTCTAAGCAGGTCCATTGATTGCTACAGGCAATACCAGCAATTGTGATTCATTCTACTCATTGGCTGGAACATCGATCACTTTGCTACTCGCGTAAAGGGGTTTTATTTGAATTTGCAGAATGAATTTGTGATTTAATTTGCCACATTGGTATTCTGTAAAGTTGTTTTGGGAAATATATGGGAAATATATGGAACAATGCCTTCCCAGTGTGAGATCCTTTCACAGAGATAAAAGTAATAGTAATACAAATAGTAGTAGTTTGCATTGGAAAGGAATTCATGTAAAGTGGTTGTGACCACATCATATGTAGAGCTGGATCACACTTTATTTGGATAGTCTGAGTTACTAAAACTAAAAACATCTGTTGATAAGCAACTGCTTGCTAAGGTAACAGTTGGTGTTATGTTTAGAATAAGGGTTAGGGTAAGTGTTAAAGTTAGGGGTTAGGGTTAAGTTTACGGTTAGTATAAGGATTAGGGCTAGTAGATGGTTGAAATGTTACTTAGTCTGTAGAACATTTGCAGACGGACGATCCAAATAAAGTGTTACCTATAGTTGTATATAGTAGCTATCTTTTGCAATCAATAGAACAATCTTTAACATAAGCCTCTCTATCAGTGGCATTTCCTTTGAAGGGGAAGTCGATGAGCTTCAGGTACCACCGAAAGATAAAGTAAATTATATGTATTTTAGAGATTATAATTTTTTTCAGGTTTCTGGGAAACCACCAAATGCCTTGGATACATGCCAATCAGGGGAGATGGAACTGCAGCTGAGTTCCATTCCATTCAGACAAGAATTTAGATATTCTGTTATGTCAATTCAGAATTATGATTAATCTAATAATTCACGTTCTAGCTGTCTGATGATAGCCTTTGTGCACAACTTAATCAAATATGTGGCAGTAAATATTAATTGTAAAACATGCAAAACACGAGTGCTTGATTACCCCATCAGAACAATGACCTCTATCAATATGTAAATCATATAAATGGATGCATTTCGCCTAGAGTATAGTGGTGGAGTCCTCCATCTTCCATGTTGGACACAGCGGGCTGACTGATGCAGGGCAGTAGGCCTAAAGGACCCTCTGGTGTGAACAGCCTCTCTCAGCCAGTGACTTGCATTATTTACATGTTTGTGATTAGTTAAGCTTCACATGGAGCCTCCATCTGGTAGGAGGGAGATGGAAGTGGAATGGTAGAAAATGGAGGGTTATTGGCTCTGTTTACTCTTACTGAGAGAGGGAAGGAATAACATAGGGGCTAAAAAGGTTTATTTTTACGCTGTCTTAGTGATGAACTGTACTGTTGGTACCCTTATACTGTACTCTAGTTTATTGCAGGGATGTACAGTAGTTCTTCCTTCTTTAACCACTGTTTATATTATTTGATCCTGCTGGTCATCTATGAATGTTTGAACAGCTTGAAAAATGATCTAGCCTTTATGGCCATGTACTCTTATAATCTCCAACCAGTTTGGATTTAAGTACAACTTTTGTATGACTGACGCCTTTACTGAGAGGTCTAATGCTTTAATATTGAATAATTTCTGCCCTCTGATTTCATACTCATTATATAAATAGGCCCATGTGCACCTTCATCAGATGAACCGCAACATGTTGGCTAAAGCGATTTAATTCATGAATGCATTAGGTATTCTGTGTTTTTATTTACAGTAGTGATGGACAGTTGGAGGCATTTTGTTTTTCACAAGCATGGCTTAGAGTACTTAAGCATCGAATGCATTGCAAGTTTTCCCATTTTGGTCTTTAGGCTACACTTTACAATAGGACAAATATATTATTGAATTTGATTAAAACTTCTTCAGGATCGGTGTCTCTTCCACAGGACGGTTGAGCTAACGTAGGCTAATGCAATTAGCATGAGGTTGTAAGTAACAAGAACATTTCCCAGGACATAGACATATCTGATATTGGCAGAAACCATAAATTCTTGTTAATCTAACTGCACTGTCCAATTTACAGTAGCTATTACAGTGAAAGAGTACCATGCTTTTGTTTGAGGAGAGTGCACAATTTTCAACATGAAAAGTTATTAATAAACAAATCAGGCACATTTGGGCAGTCTTGATACAACATTTTGAACAGAAATGCAATGGTTTATTGGATCGGACTAAAACTTTGCACACACAAACTGATGCCATCTCGTGGCCAAAATCTAAATTGCACCTGGGCTGGAGTAATACATTGTGGCCTTTCTCTTGCATTTCAAAGAGGATGGTACAAAAAAAAAATACAAAAGAACAGTTGGTTTTTTCTTTGTATTATCTTTTACCAGATCTATTGTGTTATGTTCTACTACATTCCTTTCACATTTCCATAAACTTCAAAAGTGCTTCTTTTGAGATGGTACCAAGAATATGCATATCCTTGCTTCAGGGCCTGAGCTACAGGCAGTTAGATTTTGGTATGTCATTTTAGCGAAAATTTAAAAAAAAGGGGTTGATCCTTAAGAGGTTAAGTAGTCTTGCTGTCTCAGACCAGCGTGAAACTGTGTTGAAATAGTTGGCCACATGCACTGTAAATGCACAAAAAGCATCTGAAGGACCCACTCCAGAGGTTCTTACTGTAGACCTCAGTACACCCTCTGTGTCTGTGTGTTTATGTTGCTGCAGCCCATCTACAAATGGTTTATCGAAGGTGGATCGTAAGACTACCTCCCATCAGTGGATCTGACAGAGGACTTGATAAATCTGTGATACAATTGTTCACTGGCTATTCATCACCTGAAGTGGAAGAAAACAGGACAGAGATAAATGCACTGAAAGGACAATACAATCAGGTGTAGCTTTTCTCTTTCACTCAACCTTTAATTGAGGAGAGTAACCCCACACTAGTGATGTGTGGTCAAGGTACAGTGAGGGAAAAAAGTATTTGATCCCCTGCTGATTTTGTACGTTTTCCCACTGACAAAGAAATGATCAGTCTATAATTTTAATGGTAGGTTTATTTGAACAGTGAGAGACAGAATAACAACAACAAAAAATAGAAAAACGCATGTGAAAAATGTTATAAATTCTTTTGCATTTTAATTAGGGAAATAAGTATTTGACCCCCTCTCAATCAGAAAGATTTCTGGCTCCCAGGTGTCTTTTATACAGGCAACGAGGTGAGATTAGGAGCACACTCTTAAAGGGAGTGCTCCTAATCTCAGCTTGTTACCTGTATAAAAGACACCTGTCCACAGAAGCAATCAATCAATCAGATTCCAAACTCTCCACCATGGCCAAGACCAAAGAGCTCTCCAAGGATGTCAGGGACAAGATTGTAGACCTACACAAGGCTGGAATGGGCTACAAGACCATCGCCAAGCAGCTTGGTGAGAAGGTGACAACAGTTGGTGCGATTATTCGCAAATGGAAGAAACACAAAAGAACTGTCAATCTCCCTCGGCCTGGGGCTCCATGCAAGATCTCACCTCGTGGAGTTGCAATGGTCATGAGAACGGTGAGGAATCAGCCCAGAACTACACGGGAGGATCTTGTCAATGATCTCAAGGCAGCTGGGACNTCACAGGTTGCCACTGGAGTCCTCTTCCACTCCTCCATGACAACATCACGGAGCTGGTGGATGTTAGAGACCTTGCACTCCTCTAGCTTCCGTTTGAGGATGCCCCACAGATGCTCAATAGGGTTTAGGTCTGGAGACATGCTTGGCCAGTCCATCACCTTTACCCTCAGCTTCTTTAGCAAGGCAGTGGTCGTCTTGGAGGTGTGTTTGGGGTCGTTATCATGTTGGAATACTGCCCTGCGGCCCAGTCTCCGAAGGGAGGGGATCATGCTCTGCTTCAGTATGTCACAGTACATGTTGGCATTCATGGTTCCCTCAATGAACTGTAGCTCCCCAGTGCCGGCAGCACTCATGCAGCCCCAGACCATGACACTCCCACCACCATGCTTGACTGTAGGCAAGACACACTTGTCTTTGTACTCCTCACCTGGTTGCCGCCACACACGCTTGACACCATCTGAACCAAATAAGTTTATCTTGGTCTCATCAGACCACAGGACATGGTTCCAGTAATCCATGTCCTTAGTCTGCTTGTCTTCAGCAAACTGTTTGCGGGCTTTCTTGTGCATCATCTTTAGAAGAGGCTTCCTTCTGGGACGACAGCCATGCAGACCAATTTGATGCAGTGTACGGCGTATGGTCTGAGCACTGACAGGCTGACCCCCCACCCCTTCAACCTCTGCAGCAATGCTGGCAGCACTCATACGTCTATTTCCCAAAGACAACCTCTGGATATGACGCTGAGCACGTGCACTCAACTTCTTTGGTCGACCATGGCGAGGCCTGTTCTGAGTGGAACCTGTCCAGTTAAACCGCTGTATGGTCTTGGCCACCGTGCTGCAGCTCAGTTTCAGGGTCTTGGCAATCTTCTTATAGCCCAGGCCATCTTTATGTAGAGCAACAATTATTTTATTCAGATCCTCAGAGAGTTCTTTGCCATGAGGTGCCATGTTGAACTTCCAGTGACCAGTCAGTATGAGGAAGTGTGAGAGCGATGACACCAAATTTAACACACCTGCTCCCCATTCACACCTGAGACCTTGTAACACTAACGAGTCACATGACACCGGGAAGGGAAAATGGCTAATTGGGCCCAATTTGGACATTTTCACTTAGGGGTGTACTCACTTTTGTTGCCAGTGGTTTAAACATTAATGGCTGTGTGTTGAGTTATTTTGAGGGGACAGCAAATTTACACTGTTATACAAGCTGTACACTCACTACTTTACATTGTAGCAAAGTGTCCTTTCTTCAGTGTTGTCACATGAAAAGATATACTCAAATATTTACAAAAATGTGAGGGGTGTACTCACTTTTGTGATCTACTGTACATGCCCGTCTGAAGTTTGCCAGAGGACAACTGGGTTAAAGTGTTGTGGTCAGATGAGACCAAAATGGAGCTCTTTGGCATCAACTCAACTCGCCGTGTTTGGAGGAGGAGGAATGCTGCCTATGACCCCAAGAACACCATCCCCACCGTCAAACATGGAGGTGGAAGCATTATGCTTTGGGGGTGTTTTTCTGCTAAGGGGACAGGACAACTTCACCGCATCAAAGGGACGATGAACGGGGCTTTCCACCTTCTCCACTGCGGTCCCATTGATGTGGATAGGGGGGTGCTCCCTTTCCTGAAGTCCACGATCATCTGCTTAGTTTTGTGGGGTTCAGACCTAGGACCTCAAGCTTGATGATGAGCTTGGAGGGTACTATGGTTTTGAATGCTGAGCTATAGTCAATGAACCGCATTCTTACATAGGTATGCCTCCAGATGGGATAGGGCAGTGTGCAGTGTGGTTTGCATCGTCTGTGGATCTATTGGGGCGCTAAGCAAATTGAAGTGGGTCTAGGGTGGCAGGTAAGGTGGAGGTGATATGAATTTCCTTAACTAGTCTCTCAAAGCACTTCATGATGACAGAGGTGAGTGCAACGGGACGTTAGTCATTTAGTTCAATTACCTTTGTTTTCTTAGGTACAGGGACAATGTTGGCCATCTTGAAGCATGTGGGGACAACAGACTGGGATAGGGAAAGATTGAATATATCTGTGAACACACCAGCCAGCTGGTCTGCGCATGCTCTGAGGATGCGGCTTGGGATACCATCTGGGCCGGCAGCCTTGCGAGGGTTAACACACTTAAATGTCTTACTCACTTAAATGTCTTATCCTCAAAGCGAGCGAAGAAGGTGTTCAGTATGCCCGGAAGCAAGATATCGTTGTCCGCAACGTGGCTGGTTTTCCTTTTATAATCCGTGATTGTCTGTAGACCCTGCCACATACATCTCGTGTCTGAGCCGTTGAACTGGGACTCAACATTGTCCCTATACCGACGTTTAGCCTGCTTGATTGTTTTGCGGAGGGAATAACTGCACTGTTCGTATTCTTCTATACTCCCAGTCTTCTTGCCCTGGTTAAATGCGGTGGTTCGCACTTTCAGTTTTGAGCGAATGCTCCCATCTATCCGCAGTTTCTGGTTGGGGTACGTTTTAATTGTCACAGTGGGTACAACATCTCCTATGCACAACATCTCCTATGCACTCCTATGCACTTCCTAAACTCATTCACCGTATCGGTATATGTGTCGGTATTATTTTCTGAAGTTACTCTGAAAATATCCCAGTCCACGTGATCAAAACAATCTTGAAGCGTGGATTCTGATTGGTCAGACCAGCATTGAATAGTCTTTACCACGGGTGCTTCCTGTTTGAGTTCCTGCCTATAGGAGGGGAGGAGCAAGATGGAATCGTGGTCCGATTTGCTGAATGGATGGCAGGGGAGTGCCTTATGTGCATTCTGGAAGGTAGTTTAGCAATGGTCGAGGGTTTTAGCAGCGCGAGTACAAATTTACTTTGTTAACTACTTAGGGAGTGGTGGGGCGCTAGCGCCACACTCCCGACACTACCCGGTGAAATGCAAGGCGCTAAATTCAAAATCCAAAAGTTGAATTATTAAACATTCATCAATATACAAGTGTTGCATAGTCATCAAAAGCTCTGATTCTTGGCAATATCACAGCGTTGTCAGATTTCAAAAAGGCTTTAGGGCGAAAGCACAACATTTGATTGTTTGAGGATAGCACCTCATATATTTTCCACATTAGCATGAATTAATATCCAGCGCGGGTCACACAAAACCCATATAAGAGCAAATAAATATCACTTACCTTTCGAAGAACTTCTGCTGAGGGCTTCCCAAGTGTCCAACGAAGACATCCAATGGTTTTTTTGTTAGAAAAAGTCATTTATTATATCCATAAATCTCAGTTTGGTTGGCGCGTTATGATCAGAATATCCACCGTTGAGTCGCCCATTGAACCGTGAAGAGAACACGTTCAAATTATACATATCAACTTTGTCCAAACAAATCAAACATCATTTATAATGTATCCTTAGGTACACTTGTATGTATATTTACTATAATATTTCAACCGGATGATAACCTGAACGATAGGAAAGGAAAAAACCAAAGAGCGTGTGAGACCGTGAACGTGCATGTCATTCTATTTACTTCCTGGGTCCACGTTTAAATTCTTCTTCTATTCGCTTCTAATTCAACCTAACGTCATGAAACCCTGTCTAAAGACTGTTGACATCCAGTGGAAGCCATAGGTACTGCAGTCTAAGTCCTAGATAACAGCAAATCCCATAGGCAGCCAGGAGAAAAAAACTGCAAATCCAGATGGATTTTCCTCGGGTTTTCGCCTGCTATATCAGTTCTGTTATACTCACATACATTATTTTAACACTCTTAGAAACTCCAGTGTTTCCTATCCAATAGTACTAATTATGTGCATATCCTAGTTTCTGGGCCTGAGTGGCAGATATTTTACTTTGGGCACGCCAGACTCTCCAAAACCGACACCTCGGCTGCCACTCCCTAACCTTCTGTCTTATGTGACCATACCAAACGTAACATATCATATTAATTTAAGTGCACCAGATTTACATTTACTATGTTACGTCTAGTCTATGAGTGCAGGCTGAGCTATCCTTTGCAGCAGTGAGTTTAATAGTAAAATAACAGTCTGAAAACTATGTTTTTCTCTCCCTTGAGTATGGAAAAGTAGTCTTTGAATTTGTAGTCTCACTCAACCCCACTTTCCCCAAGGCATTTCTTAGCCAGGTTCTGTAGCCAAGTCTCCCTATTTTCCTCAGAGAAAACATTGATTCTAGCCATTACCTTAAAAAACATATGATCCATTATAATAATACCAGGGTTTTTTCTTTCTTTCATGCATTGGCGGCCGCATTTTACATTCATAAAGCATATCGCAGGATGTTCTAAAACTAGGATACTTGCGGACCGAACAGTTAACCATTTGTTTAGGCTACACCTTGTTCAGTCATGTTACCTCATTAGCAAGCTATAGCTAACAACCTGTGGCATTTTGGAACATTTGGATATAAATATGATGTGACATAAATATGATAATATGTTGAACAAACATGCCTCTCTGACATGTTGAATAAAGAATCATTTTGGCTCTATTCATGGAATTTCTGTCTACAACGTTCGAGAACCTAATACCCTGACTACACCGCTCACGTTGAGTGCACTCGCGTTGCAAAATACATTTAGAAATCTATATTATAAAATTATTGCACCCACACTGCTCGCCCGCGTCAACGAGAGTCTGCATTGCCAAGGGCTAAAATAGAAGTCAGTTCTATTTGTGACGCATATCGCGCTGCAAGTCCTGCCTCTCCCATCTCCTCATTGGTTTATAGAAGCAGGTACCCACGTACCATCTCCTCATTAGTTATACCCACGTGGGTGACTGAAAGACGAACGAGGTCGGTGGCGGTAATGCACCTAATCTATGAAAGTTGCCAATCGCAATATAAAGTCCAGAGAAGAAAAAGCCTGGAAGAAGGAGAGATGACTAGAAACAATTTGGTTGATTGTTTTATTTTTTGGATTAATTGTTGGAGTAGATGACCTTGTGCATTTCAGGTAAAATAACAACTCAATGTTTATATCCCAGGATAAATTAGCTAGGAACAGCAAGCTAGCTAAATAGGACAAATTAGCTAGCAAGTGAAATCTAGCTAGCTAAATTGCCATAAATGTTTAATGCTTTTCGATCTGTCCCCAAATTAATGTAATTGGTTCAGAGTTTGTTTTGATATTTTAACCTGCGTGTCGTGATCGGGTTTGGTGTGGGGGGACAAAATAAATGTATGCACGATGGCGCACGCGCGCAGCCGGTTTGGGTTCCGTGTAAGATGGCAATTTTTAGTTGTGATGTAGAAGAGATGCCCATCAGCAGTGTCCTAGAGGGTTGGTTTTACTCCATTAAAGATCCCTGGTTTTGCTTGTGGGATTTCTCTTATTTAGATGGGAGTGCTTGCTTTCCTCGACCAGCCTAGCATAAACTCAGCGTCAGAGGCAGCTTTGCTTTGTGCACATGAGCCTAATCATATTGCAGAGGACCTAGGCAGTCACACTCCTCATGGTGAAACACATCAACCCGCTTCTCTCTCCTCCTACAGAAGAACGCTCCCGTCACCTCCTTTCTCCTACACCTCCTGTCCTCTCTCCTCTGCTCCTCTCTTCTCACACACCTCCTCATTCCTTTATTCGGTGAGTTAAGTGCTACCCATTTGATTGTTTTTGAACCTTCAATTATCTAGCTTTTTCATAGTCTTTGAACAAGTACATGTGACGAATCTGAGACATTACCTTCAAATTATGCAATTATAACATCACTAGAAGAGCTAAGTGAATAATTTTGATTCAAAAATATTTTTTTGTTAAATATCTCTGCCATTTATAAAGTTGACTTTTCCTAAAAAAACATATATTTAACAACCCTATATTGAGGTATACCAAAACTTTTTTGATATACTCATAGGACCGTTATTCGCATGTTTTAACCACTCCTATTTTTATATAATGTTTTTCTTTAACCTTTATTTAACTAGGCAAGTCATTTAAGAACAAATTCGTATTCACAATGACGGCCTACCAAAAGGCAAAAGGCCTCCTGCGGGGACGGGGGCTGGGATAAAAATAAGAATAAAAAATATATATAAATATAAGACAAAACACACTCACGACAAGAGACACAACACTACATAAAGAGAGACCTAAGACAACAACATAGCAAGGCAGCAACACATGACAACACAGCATGGTATCAACATGACAACAACATGGTAGCAACACAACGTGGTAGCAGCACAAAACATGGTACAAACATTATTGGGCACAGATAACAGCACAAAGGGCAGAGGGTAGAGACAACAATACATCACGCAAAGAAGCCACAACTGTCAGAAAGAGTGTCCATGATTAAGTCTTTGAATGAAGAGATTGAGATAAAACTGTCCAGGTAGAGTGTTCGTTGCAGCTTGTTCCAGTCGCTAGCAGCAGCGACCTGAAAAGAGGAGCGACCCAGGGATGTGTGTGCTTTGGGGACCTTTAACAGAATGTGACTGGCAGAATGGGTGTTGTATGTGGAGGATGAGGCCTGCAGTAGATATCTCAGATAGGGGGGAGTAAGGCCTAAAAGGGTTTTATAAATCAACCAGGGGGTCTTGCGATGGGTATACAGAGATGACCAGTTTACACATGAATATAGAGTGCAGTGATGTGTCCTATAAGGAGAATTGGTGGCAAATCTGATGGCCGAATAGTTAAGAATATCTAGCCGCTCGAGAGCAACCTTAACCTTACTTAATTACGTCTCCATAATCTAGCATGGGTAGGATGGTCATTTGAATCAGGGTTAGTTTGGCAGCTGTGGTGAAAGAGGAGCGATTACGATGGAGGAAACCAAGGTTAGATTTAACTTTAGCCTGCAGCTTTAATATGCGCTGAGAGAAGGACAGTGTACCGTCTAGCCATACTCCCAAGTACTTGTATGAGGTAACTACCTCAAGCTCTAAACCCACAGAGGTAGTAATCACACCTGTGGGGAGAGGGGCATTCTACTTACCAAACCACATGACCTTTGTTTTGGAGGTGTTCAGAACAAGGTTAAGGGTGGAGATTTTCAGCAGATTTTCTGAATTTATACACTGCACTCTTTGGGAGAGGTAGTTAGCAAACCAGGCCAAAGACCCTTCAGAGGCACCAATATTCCTTAGCCGGCCCACAATAATGGAATGGTCTACCGTATCAAAAGCTTTGGCCAAGTCAATAAAAATAGCAGCACAACATTGCTTAGAATCAAGGGCAATGGTGACATCATTGATGACCTTTAAGGTTGCAGTGACACGTCCTTCTAAGCAATGTTGTTCTGAGCGGAAACCAGATCAAGAATGTTAGATTATCAGATAATCAACAAGAAGGTGTGATTTCATTATTACTGAAACAGGACCCAAGTGGTAAATATAAAAATCCAGTCCATTTAAAAAATTGGAGGCCCCTTACACTTCAGTGATGCAAAAATTCTAAAAAGGTATTGTCGGATATTATTCATCCTAATCAGACAAGTTTGGATGATACATTGGAGATAATATACTGGAAACAATAGAACACTATGAAAAATCGGGGAAACCAGGCATGGTATTCATAGCTGATTTGAAAAGGCTTTTGATAAAGTACGACTGGAATTTATATATAAATGCCTGGAATATTTATATTTTGGGGAATCTCTTAAACAATGGGTTAAAGTTATGTATAGTAACCCTAGGTGTAAAATATAAATAATGGCTAATTCTCAGAAAGTATTTAACTGTCAAGTGGAGTAAAACAAGATTGTTGTTAGGGCTGCGTACTGGTGGCACAGAAGTCAGGCGCAGGAGAGCAACTTAGTACAGAAACGTGGTTGTTTTAATAAGACCAAATAAACGGTACAAAACAACATGAGAATAAATGGGCACAAAATACCCGTAGTGCACCAGTAACATGCCGTGCAACAAACTAACTATACAAACAATTCCGGACAAGGACATGAGGGAAACAGAGGGTTAAATACACAACATGTAATGAATGGAGTTGAAACCAGGTGTGTGGGAAGACAAGACAAACCAAATGGAAAAATGAAAAATGGATCGATGATGGCTAGAAGTCCGGTGACGCCGATCGCCGAACGCCGCCCGAACAAGGAGAGGCAACGACTTCGGCGGAAGTCGTGACAATTGTCTACTATCGACATGTCTATTTATTATGGCCATTGAAATGTTAGCTATTATAATCAGATCCAACAATAATATCAAGGGCCTAGAAATCCAGGGCTTAAAAACAAGGCGTCATTGTACGCTGATGACTTATGTTTTCTTTAAAATCCACAATTTGTATCCCTCCACAGCCTCATAGATGATCTAGATACTTGTTCTTACATCTCTGGATTACAACCAAATTATGATGTACTATATTATGTATTGAATCACAAAAAAAATATACTTTTACATTATCGTGTAGTTTACCAATAAAATTGTCAGACGGTGAAGTGGACATACTCGGTATTCATATCCCGAAATAAAGAAATTATCTCACTACAATACATTTTAATAGAAAGTTGGCAAAAAGGTACTGAAATGCTTCACAGTGTTTTACATAGTATGTTCTATTGAACATGCCACCACAATAAAGGTATTTAACTGCATGGAAAACACAAGTTCCAACTCGTGACAGCGGTTTAAGAGGAAGGAACTAACCCTAACCCTTAGGGTAACTCAGTAGAGAGCTATAGAATATGGGTTTATTGCCAAGCCCCAAAGGAAGACAAAACAGTAGATTAATTGATGACCATGTGACTACAATTCATTTTACAGTGCTCTTTCACCGTGTAATAACCAGGTTAACAATAACTTTTGTCATGCGTGTTACTTAAATGATTATATTGTTGTTTTTCTGATTGTTTTTAGTTATTTTGGTTATGTTAGTGGGGCCCTAGTACTGTACATCTATTCTTTGGTCCATCCATTATCTTCTGGCTAGATATTCTGCTCTATGTTCATATTTCATGCACTTGCTTTAAAACTGCAGTTTCTCTGAGTGACATGGATTCACATATATTTACATATAGAATCCCTTTGTAATTTAATAGAACCTCTGTGTGGATTCATGCAACTTCAACTGTTCCATTTTTGTTTTCATCAGAAGTGATTCTGTGGAATGGCACTCTCTCCATCCAGTTCCGCTCTGCAAAGCAGAAAAGGTGTAATTAGATGTTAGATGGCCATTCGTCCAATTATGAATACTGATTAAATACTGGATTAAATACATGTATGAGCCTTTATAATGTCTTATAACCAGGCCATAAGATCTTGCTACTGTGGAAAGGAAAATACTTGTCTATTCTTGGAAAAATCACCCTGATTAACTCTTTAGTCATATCCCAGTTTACCTATTTGCTTATGGCTTTGCCTACACCTAGCGACTTGTTTTTTTTACATTATCTGAGCAAAACATTTTCCATTTTATTTGGAATTGTTATGGCTCACAGCAGGTCTCCAAGGAAACAGTCGCAGGAAGCCAGTTGTCAAACTCCTTATTTTATTAAGGGACAAAATAAATTGATACGTAGACAATCACCTGCTCACACAATGAGCCAAAAACATGAAACATTCACGGACAACACTGATGGGGGATCAGAGGAATAAATAACACATGTAATTTGGGTAATGATGACCAGGTGTGATTAATGACAAGACAAAACAGAAAGTGAGAAATAGACCGCCGGTAGACGCTCGAACCAAGTCGTGACAGGAATGGCAAGCCAGACAAAATTAAACTGGTTTATTTATATAATGAATCTGAATTCAGAGGGCAGAAATGGTTCAATATCAAAGCATTAGACCTCTCACTAAAGGCTTCAGTCATACAAATGTTATACTAAAATCCGAACTGGTTCTCTAGCATACTGTATTAGTAAGAATGTCTCACCCCATGTTCAAGATAGGCCTTTTTCCCTTTATTCAGATTTCAACCTCTCACTTTCAGTTAAAACAAGCAATGGAAAGTTGGTTGCAATTTCAGTTTAATCCACCAGAAAAAAAACAGAGCAAATATTACAACAAGAAAAACATTTTTCAAAAAGGTATAATCTTTGTAATTGATATCATAAATAGGACTAGTGGAGTTATGCCACACATGCAGCTAACAAAAATATATGGAAATGTCTGCTCTACTCAAATTACAACCAACTAATTGCAGCATTACTGCAAAAATGGAAGAGGCAAGTGGAATGGAGAAAAAGTAAGGAACTTGTCTGTTGGTCCTGCATTAAAGACCAAAATTGGCAAAAGAAAATTGGGATAAATAAAAAAGGGTACCAGTTTCATTTAACCCTTTGACACGTACCAACAAACGGGTGTGATCATTATACAGTGGTCCCTGCAGCGTATGCTCAAACTGATGTGATTAGAAAGCTTATTTAGAAGGTCTAGTTTAGATTGATGCAACAGTCAGCGTTTGAGCTGGCCACTGGTTTTTCACAGAATAATTTTGTACAAACACAGTCCTTACAAAGTTATTTCCTGAATGTGACCAGTTTTTTTTGGGATGCAATATTCAGACATTCACAGAAGTAGCGACAGCATAACGCAATCCTCCAAACCGGAAAATGTAGGTTACATTAGTCCTAGCGCTGACTGAGGAAAGATTGACACAACACAATCGGTCATATTTAGGTAACTCTCGGCTGACAGAAACCACAATATAAAGTAGTTAATAGCAATTAGTATTTACAATTCATCAAATCACCGGTGAGCTCCCCATTGTTCGAAATAATTGAGTAAAACACATTCTAAAAATCGAAAGTAATCCGATGATGGTGTGCGTGCCACCATGTTTGTTTTTTCGCATCAACCAAAGATAATAAGGGGAGACAAGATGAGTTTGGTCTGTTTAGGGTATTTATGTTGAAGGTGGTGTGTCGTTTACGATCATTCAACTCCTTTCATTCACTTCCAGAAGTTACCTCGAACGATGAGTGAACCATTCCTTCACCTCATTATAGCATCTTTGGTCTGACAGATGATTACGTGACACCCAGAATGAATTGTATGATGTCAACAAACATGGCTCCACACATAGCTGGCAATTAGCATAGCATTAGCTCATCATAATCAATACAACCTTAAAAAAGTATTTTACACACGTGTACATTACAATCTATGCAAGAATCGTAATGCATGATTTCTCACCAGTTCTTGAAAATATGTGAATAAAAATTAAATAGTTTTTTTTTTACACACAAACCAATTTCTGATAATGATTTATTGATACAACTGGCGCGAGCCGGCAGTCAATCACGTATCCTCTGACACTCACTGTGAGCCATTCAATATTGTTGTTTATTTATGTAACTAGCGGGCTAAGTTGTAGCATTTGCAATGTCTTTCAAAAGGAGACAAGTTTAAAGTTTTAAGTTTTTATGTCATGTACACAAGTACAGTGAAATGCCTTTCTTGCAAGCTCTAAATCCAACAATGCAGTGTTCAATATATAAATATACAAATAAGAAATAAGACTGAAATGTGGAAATTCTAAGTATGAAATTGAGGATTTGTCCCCCAACCTTGTGGCCATTGACAACCCTGAATCTGAGAACTCCTTGCCCATTGACGAAGTATCAGGTCCCTCTGAGGATGCTGGTTGTGATAGAGGCAGACCAACAGTGGGAGAAGTACAAAAGGTCTGCGGTAGCTGGAAGGCCGCCAGCCATTTCACCCCTTCTGGCCCTGCTGTTGGCTTTGATAAGTTCCAGTCTGGAGTGCAAAGCCCCTTGCCATCTCTCTCTGAGGCTGAGTGCTTCAATCTGTTTCTGACAGAAGAGTTAGTGGGAGACATAGTGGAGGAGACCAATCGCTTTGCCTTGGAGCTACAGGAGAAGAGAGAGCCAGGGAACAGTGAAGAGGAGCTACGTAAGGGAATACTGGAGCACAGATCCTATGTTTGCAACTCCCTTTTTGCTGCTCTCTTTTCCCAAGACCACTTCCTAGTTCTGCTGGGATGCCTGCATTTCGTCAACAATGCTACTGCCATCCTAAATGACCCCTTACACAAAATAAGAAATGTTCTTACCAGCCTGACATCAGCATTTGGTTGGGTCTTGTGCCATACAAGGACCAATGTATTGACGAGTCCCTGATGTTATGGAAGGGTAGGTTGGTGTTCCTTCCAAAAGGCACAGGTTTGGGTTCAAGGCACAGGTTTGGGGTCATGTTATGTGCGACATGAATTCAGAATTTGTCCAGAATATTATACTCTACAAAGGGTCCAACATTGACATCCAACATTATGAGGGGCTTGGATTGTCCAGGTCCGTGGTGATGACTCCTCATCTCGGAAAGAGCCACACATTTTAAAACAGTTGAAAAACTATTTGAAATTGAAACATAGCCTATAGATAATTAGCAGGCAGCATGCCTTGGTTTGAAGGCAGCGTGCCTTGGTTTGAGGGCAGCGCAAGTTAACTGTCCTGTTGAGTAAACATATTATTTTTTAACAGTGAGCTCATAAAAAAAAATCACGCTGGAGGGACAGTTAGAGATAATTGGAAGTCACGTGTAAAAAGGTCTACGCAGAATGGAATGGAGTGGCTCTATTATTTTGATGTATTTTTTAATCTTGAGAGTGGCCATAGGCCTTGACTGGTTTCCTGACATGTACTGTACTTTTAAGATGAGAGTGAATGTGAAAGAGGAGGAGGAGGGGGTCCTTCAATGAATGAAGCCATGGGCAGCATAACTCAATAGCCTGTTCCCCCACGTCCTTCCATTCTTTTCCACCACCTTGTACTATCCATTTTTAGAGTTGTCACAAAAATTAGCAGCCACAGACTGAGGGTGCCAATGGGTCAAGGTTTCCTGAATCGTCGTGAGAAGGCTTTCATTTTGTACTCACGGTGTATGGAAACATACAGACATCAGATATGTTGTTTTATTCCACATTGGGGAAATGTATGTGTTTCCTATTCCTATTTTTATTCATAAATCAGATTTTGAAATACCCTCTGGCTCTTTTTCCTGATTCCTGGTGTCAGTCTCATGTTCTGTGGTATCGTACGGTCTTGGTTCTTCTTTCCTGGAGGAATAGAAATTGTTATTGCTATCGTACTGTATTCAACATTACATTTCAAAATGTTAAATGTCTTGAACACATACATTTGAGTTTTAGCTTTTCTTCTTATTCGCAAATGTTTGGCTGTGTATTCTTTATTTGTGCACGACAGGTATGACTGCACTGCATTTACAGGTGTGGTAATATGTGTTTTAGTGCACACTAAAGATGTCATTAATCAGGATATGAAGAGAACCAATCACATAGTAATGGCACTACACCAGGGTTGGGGTCAATTCCAATGTAATTCGAAATTCCAATTCAACTCTTGGATTTACTCATGAAGTAGAGTATTTATGTTGTATTCAATTTGAACTTCAACAATCTTCAAGTTATGGAATTGTAATTGAATTGTAATTAGACTCTTCAAACTTTTTGAATTGGAACATTTAAAACGTTTAATTTTCCGAATTGAATTGGAATTCAGTATTTTTACATTTACCAGTTAATGGAATTAATACACAGAATTTCAACTTGTATTTCTATATTTCCAGTATAGCTAGGCAGTCTGAACAGTGACATGATCAGCCTGAAAGCCTGAGGGAATTGAATTGGAATTTGTGGAATTGTTGGGTATAATATTGAATTGCCAATTTAATTATCTCTGAATTCAAAGACTGACCTGGAATTTGAATTGAATTAAAATGAATTTACAGGGAGTGAGAATTGAATTAGGATCCCTCTACCTACAACTATCACTTGGGCAGTTTCAGGACAACTTTGTTCGGACATCGTAAAGGACCATTCGTCGAAACTGAAGAGATATAGCTAGCAAACGACCTCCTTTTGAACATGGAAAAAAATGGTGGACAGAGACTTGCTAGCTAGGTTAGCTAGCTATCTGGGTTTTTCTACAAGGAATCTTTCTCCCCCAAAAAAAGAAAGTGTGGGTGTGACACCTACTACCGTTGCCTGCTATACTGCTGCTTGGATTCCACCTGCCGATCTGTTTACCGCCTCCCCCTGTCTGGCACAGGTACCCCCGCCACACTCCCCCCTCTCTCCCAAGCGTGTACTCACCTCCAGAACACATGCACTTACACACACACTGCAGACTTTGGACTGATTGGAATTTTAGGTAGTCTAATTAACTTGTGAAGCGTATTATGTGAGCTTACTCATAAACACTTTAATTAACTAGTATAGTCCTACTATTCATATATTTTATCCCATGCTTTTATAGCCTATTGGACTCATAGAGAGCTACTCTCTCAAGTTATCTTGTTGGGGCGAGTGACTGTTTTAACTTACAATGGCTAGCCCCTAGTCGTTATATTTTAATTATTGCGCTTTATGCTATTTGCTTCATGACTACTGCATGCTTTGTGTACTATGAACATGCTTGTTTACTCAACCATGGGACAGACTGTTTGTTCCCACACTTGGGACTCTGATTCTCTATTGGTTAAATGGTCTCTTGGCCTCCCATCTTAACCTAACCACCTCTCGCCGGCTTTGTATTCATGTTACCTGATGAAATTGCTGTACAATATGATCTTGTTGCCATCTGATGCGCATTCATAAAACATCAACACTGCAGAGCTCTCCCTGTCCTCTGCCGTGCCCTGATTGCATTACTGCTTATGATATCTGGAAATGTGCATGTACACCATGGCCCATCCACTGCTGCTAGCCCCAATTCTGGCTTGTGCCCTGATATAGGTTTCACTGACTTCTGCTCTCGTAAAAGCCTGAGTTTTCTGCAGGTTAACACTAGAAGCGTATTACTTAAAATTGATAAATTGAAAGTTCACAGCTCCAATCCAGAGATGTGTTGGTCATTACTGAGACGTGGTTAAGAAAGAGTGTTTTGAACACTGATGTTAACCTTTCTGGTTATAACCTTTTTCAGCAAAACGGATCTTCCAAAGGTGGTGGAGTGGCAATCTTTACCAAGGAACACCTTCAGTGCTCGGTTGTCTCCACCAAGTCTGTCCCCAAACAATTTGATTTACTGGTTTTAAGCATTACACTTTCAATTAGCTCTTTGTTGACTGTTGCCCACCTGTACCCTACCTGCCCTTAGCTCTCTCCTGACCTGACCAAGTCCTACAGCAATGGGACTCCCTATTCTTTTTCAGATTATTACCAATCCCACAAGGTATGACTCCAAACACCCAGAAAATGCTACTCTCCTTTATGTTATCCTCACAAATAATCCTGATATGTATCAGTCTAGTGTTTTATGTAATGACCTTAGTGATCACTGTTTTACAGCCTGTGTAATGGCTGCTCAGTGAAACGACCTGTCCTGATTTGTCACAGACGCTTGCTAAAAAACTTTAACTACTTACGGAATGGTGGGGCGCTTACGGAGTGGTGGGGCACTCCCGACACTACCCGGTGAAATGCAAGGCGCCAAATTCAAAATCCGCTGGTTTATGAATTTATGCTAATGCAGAAATATTAGAGGTGCTATCCTCAAACAATCAAATGTTGTGCTTTCGCCGTAAAGCCTTTTTGAAATCTGACAAAGCTGTGATATTGCCAAGAAGCAGAGCTTTTGATGACTATGCAACACTTGTATATTGATGAATGTTTAATAATTCAACTTTTGGATTTTGAATTTGGCGCCTTACATTTCACCGGGTAGTGTCGGGAGTGGGGCGCTAGCTGCTCCCTAAGTAGTTAATCACCACTTCATTAAGTCAGGATTCCTATTTGACTCAGCCATGCCTCATTGTCCATCCAACATTTCATCATCTCCCACCCTTTCTAATGTGACTAGCCCCAATGTTCCTCCCCCTTTTCCCCCTTCCCCGCTACATTGTTTCTCCCTGCAGGCAGTCACTGAGTCTGAGGTGCTAAAGGATCTCCTTAAACTTGACCCCAAAAAATCATATTGGTCAGATGGTTTAGATCCTTTCTTATTTAAGGTTGCAGCCCCTATCATCGCCAAGCCTATCTCTAACCTTTTTAATCTGTCTCTCCTCTCTGGGGAGGTTCCCATTGATTGGAAGGCAGCCACGGTGCATTCTTTATTTAAAGGAGGAGTTCAAGCTGATCCTAACTGTTTTAGGCCAATTTCTATTTTGCCCTGTTAAGTACTTACAGAGTGGTGGGGCGCTAGCGGCGAAAGCACAACATTTGATTGTTTGAGGGTAGCACCTCTAATATTTATGCATTAGCATAAATCCATAACCCAACACGGGTCTCAAAAAACGCATAAAATCGCTAATATAAAATCCCTTACCTTTCGAAGAACTTCTGCTGAGGGCTTCCCAAGTGTCCAACGAAGACAGAAAAAGTCATTTATTATTTATTATATCCATAAATCTCCATTTGGTTGGCGCGTTATGATCATAAAATCCACCGTTGAGTCGCCCATTGAACCGTGAAGAGAACGCGTTCACATTATACCTATACACTTGTCCAAGAACAATCAAACATCATTGATAATGTATCCTTAGGAACACTTTTATGTATATTTACTATAATATTTCAACCGGATTATAAACTGGACGATAGGAAAGGAAAAAATCACAGCGCGTGCGAGCCCGTGAACGCGCTTCCTCTTCTGTTTACATCCGATGACTAGTTCGAAATTCTTCTTCTATTACCATCCAGAGCAACCTAACATCACCAAACACTGTCTAGAGACTGTTGACATCCAGTGGAAGCAATAGGTCCTGCAATCTTACTCCCATATATAGCTGTTTTCAATAGGGAGGGGTTCAAAATGAGGCAATGTGTCAAAAACACTTTTTCCAGGACAGAAATTCCTTGGGTTTTCGCCTGTTATATCAGTTCTGTTATACTCACAGACAATATCTCTTAGAAACTTCAGAGTGTTTCCTATCCAATAGTACTAATTATGTGCATATCCTAGTTTCTGGGCCTGAGTGGCAGGCCTTTTACTTTGGGCACGCCAGACTCTCCAAAACCGACACCTCAGCTGCCGCAAAGTTAAACAAAATTTTTTAAGCACGGGTCACACAAAACCCATATAAGAGCTAAAATAAATCACTTACCTTTCGAAGAACTTCTGCTGAGGGCATCCCAAGTGTCCAACGAAGACATCCAATGGTTCTTTTGTTAGAAAAAGTCATTTATTATATCCATAAATCTCCGTTTGGTTGGCGCGTTATGTTCAGAAAATCCACCGTTGAGTCGCCCATTGAACCGTGAAGAGAACGCCTTCAAATTATACCTATCAATTTTGTCCAAACAAATCAAACATCATTTATAATGTATCCTTAGGTATCCTTTTATGTATATTTACTATAATATTTCAACTGGATTATAGCCTGAACGATAGGAAAGGAAAAAGCCACAGAGCGCGCGAGACCGTGAAAGCGCATGTCATTCTATTGAGTTCCGGGGTCCACGTCTAAATTCTTCTTCTAAAACCGACACCTCGGCTGATGATGCCTAAAGAGTTAATTTACATCAACAACATAGCTCAGGTAGTAGGAAGCTCTCTCATCCATTTATATGCAGATGATACAGTTTTATACTCAGCTGGCCCATCCCCGGATTTTGTGTTAAATGCTCTACAACAAAGCTTTCTTAGTGTTAGAGCTTGAAGTAGTCACCTCATACAAGTACTTGGGAGTATGGCTAGATGGTACACTGTCCTTCTCTCTGCACATATCAAAGCTGCAGGCTAAAGTTAAATCTAGACTTGGTTTCCTCTATCGTAATTGTTCCTTTTCACCCCAGCTGCCAAACTAACCGTGATTCAGATGTCCATCCTACCCATGCTAGATTATAGAGACGTAATTAATAGACCGGCAGGTAAGGTTGCTCTCAAGCAGCTAGATAATCTTTACCATTCGGCCATCAGATTTGCCGCCAATGCTCCTTATAGGACACATCACTGCACTCTATACTCTTCTGTAAACCGGTCATCTCTGTATACTCGTCGCAAGACCCACTGGTTGATGCTTATTTATAAATCCCTCTCAGGCCTCACTCCCCCTTATCTGAGATACCTACCGCAGGCCTCCTCCTCCACATACAACACGTGTTCTGCCAGTCACATTCTGTTAAATGTCCCCAAAGCACACACATCCCTGGGAGGTTCCTCTTTTCAGTTCGCTGCAGCTAGCGACTGGAACGAGCTGCAAAAAACACTCTACCTGGACAGTTTTATCTCCATCTCTTCATAGACTCAATCATGGACACTTTTACTGACAGTTGTGGCTGCTTCGCGTGATGCATTGTTGTCTCCACCTTCTTGCCTTTGTGCTGCCATGCTATGTTGTTGTCTTAGGTCTCTCTTTATGTAGTTTTGTAGTGTCTTTCTTGTCGTGATGTGTGTTTTGTCCTATATTTTTAATCGCAGCCCCCATCCCTGCGGGAGGCCTTCGCCTGTAATCGAAACACTGATGGACGGAATCTATTACACACCCTAGTGACTGTTTTCAAGCCAACACAGCACAAACTGCTTGAAGCTTGAATACATGTCAAACCTGTTCAGGTAGGATCTTCCACCCATCCGTCGGGGGCACACCAATGCAGCAGCCAAAGCCCATGACCAAATGTACCCGCACCTGCTGGCACAACCATCAGCAAAAAACATGGCCTTCCAAGGCAGTCTGCAAGTTTTTGGACCATTGCTCTGGTACAAGGTGGACTTATCCACATGACAGCTAGGCAGCATTTCCCTCTTCAAAAGAAGACAAATCTAAACAGCTGTAACGTGAGGGTGCTGTTGTGTGTCTGCTACTGCATATGTTGTGTGTGCCTATGAATGCTGTGTCATTAGCTGTGCTTTGTATGTATGCCACTGGTTATGCTGTATTATGCTTCTGTGTATAGTGTGTTTTTAGAGTCAACCTTTATGTGATGTGTATGTTTTTATTGATCTATTGAACCCAGGACTCCGTGGAAAACAGTGTCAATTGTTACTGGATTATCCTGGTTAGATAAATACAATACAATTAAATTAAACACACCTTCCCCCTTCCTGGCTCTCTATTAAGGTTGTTTCATCAAATCAAAATAAAAATCGTATCAAACTTTATTTGTCACATGCGCCGAATAGAACAAGTGTAGACATACATTATGTCATGGTTTTATAATTTAGGTCAATTGGAGGTGTACCTGTGGATGTATGTCAAGGCCTACCTTCAAGCTCAGTGCCTCTTTGCTTGACATCATCGGAAAATCAAAACAAATCAGCCAAGATGTCACAAAATAATTGTAGACCTCCACAAGTCTGGTTCATCCTTGGGAGCAATTTCCAAACGCCTGAAGGTACCACGTTCATCTGTACAAACAATAGTATGCAAGTATAAACACCATGGGACCATGCAGCCGTCATACCGCTCAGGAAGGAGACATGTTCTGTCTCCTAGAGATGAACGTACTTTGGTGCGAAAAGTGCAAATCAATCGCAGAACAACAGCAAAGGACCTTGTGAATATGCTGGAGGAAACAGGTACAAAAGTATCTATATCCCCAGTCAAACAAGTCCTATATCGACATAACCTAAAAGGACGCTCAGCAAGGAAGAAGCCACTGCTCCAAAACCGCCATAAAAAAGCCAGACTATGGTTTGCAACTGCACATGGGGAGAAAGATCATACTTTTTGGAGAAATGTCCTCTGGTCTGATGAAACAAAAATAGAACTGTTTGGCCATAATGACCGTCGTTATGTTTGGAGGAAAAAGGGTATGCTTGCAAGCCGAAGAACACCATCCCAACCGTGAAGCATTGGGGTGGCAGCATCATGTTGTGGGGCTGCTTTGCTAAAAGAGGGACTGGTGCACTTCACAAGATAGATGGCATTATGAGGAAGGAAAATTATGTGGATATATTGAAGCAACATCTCAAGACATCAGTCAGGAAGTTAAACTTTGGTCGCAAATGGGTCTTCCAAATGAACAATGACCCCAAGCATACTTCCGAAGTTGTGGCAAAATGGCTTAAGGACAACAAAGTCAAGGTATTGGAGTGGACATCACAAAGCCCTGACCTCAATCCTTTAGAAAATGTGTGGGCAGAACTGAAAAAGTGTGTGTGAGCAAGGAGGCCTACAAACCTGGTTCAGTTATACCAGCTCTGTCAGGATGAATGGGCCAAAATTCACCCAACTTATTATGGGAAGCTTGTGGAAGGCTACCTGAAACATTTGACCCAAGTTAAACAATTTAAAGGCAATGCTACCAAATACTAATTGAGTGTATGTAAACTTCTGACCCACTGGGAATGTGATGAAAGAAATAAAAGCTGAAATAAATCATTCTCTCTACTATTATTCTGACATTTCACATTCTTAAAATAATGTGGTGATCCTAACTCAAGACACGGAATTTTTACTAGGATTAAATGTCAGGAATTGTGAAAAACTGAGTTTAAATGTATTTGGTTAAGGTGTATGTAAACTTCCGACTTCAACTGTATATGCCCAGACTTCTCACTGTATTCTTTACAATTTGTATTGCGGTAAATATTAGCCACTATCGTTAGCCGTTCTTTCCTCTGTCACGTTTGTGTGGTTCTTCCCTGAGGATCGCTAGCAATAGTGGATCATATTAGGCTAAGGTACTACAAGTTGTGCAATAATTTGGGACATTTGAATCATTATGGAATGCAGACGATACGTTGCGGTTTAAACCTGGAGGGGGGCGCACGGTTCACGACGACTGTACCATTGTCATCTCAGTTCCATTGTCTTTCTATGCCTGCTACGTTACGTTACAGTTCCAAGATTATTGACGATTATAAGGGTAGATTTATAGAACTACTGTCACCTTCCAATATTTAATGGTTTGTACAATTGAATATGGCAACTTTCAGGATGAATCAAACCACTATTTTTGATTCACCAATATATTTTGTGCGTTATTTTATTATTCATATTTTTTAAGCATAAATAATATACAAGATCCGAGTGTTTTTAAATCTACCAATTGCTGCTGAAAAGGAGACAAATATGTGCAAAAAACCCTGCCACTTGCTGGCCAACAGATTTTCTTGTGGTGTTGGCATTCAATAGGGTTTTCAGTACATTTATCTTCAGCCATCCCTTAAACACGGTGTACCTTTCATCAGAATTGTGTCAACAGACTCACTAGAATACATAGACAGAACGGGTTCAGAATCAGGATCAATTAAAGAAAACCATCTAAATGCATATTTGTAAAAAAAGACTCTGATCTTAGTAAAGTATGTATGAATCATAAATAAACAGGTTTGAGAGGCTTTACACACAAAATATATTGATGAATCAGAAATACAGTGGTTTGATTCATCCTAAAATGTGCCATATTCTAGTTCAATGCATTAATATTTGGAAGGTGAAAAACAGTGTTACAATAAGGGTTGAACAATAGTAATATAACCATTGACTCCTTTTCTCCGTCTTTCTCTCACTGGTGGATCCACATTGGGAGCCCAAGGGCCTGTGAATCTTCAGCTAGGAGTTGCCATAAATTATCTAGGAGTTGCCATAGATTAGCCAACATTCTAGAGATATACAGCACTGTATATCCACGTTTGTCATGATGAATACTCACCATGGGACACAATGAATAATATTAACCTTCACTTACCTGGCATATATAGGCCTAATACATTATCCTATTTTCATATCCATGCTGTAACCAATCTCTGTATGCAAAATTACTTAACTTCTTAGGGAGCGGCTCCCGTGGTGACGGTTTTGGAGAGCCTGGCGTGCCCAAAGTAAAATGCCTCCCACTCAGGCCCAGAAAATATGATATGCACATAATTAGTACTATTGGATAGGAAACACTCTGACGTTTATAAGAGTGTTAAAATATTTTCTGTGAGTATAACAGAACTGATATAACAGGCAAAAACCCGAGGAATTTCTGTCCTGGAAAAAGTGATTTTGACACATTGCCTCATTTTGAACCCCTCCCTATTGAAAACACATATATAGGAGTAAGATTGCAGTACCTATTGCTTCCACTGGATGTCAACAGTCTCTAGACAGTGTTTGATGATGTTTAGTTGCTCTGGATGGTAATAGAAGAAGAATTTCGAAGTGGTCATTGGATGTAAACAGAAGAGGATGCGCGTTCACGGGCTCGCGCGCGCTGTGGTTTTTTCCTTTCCTATCGTCCAGTTTATAATCCGGTTGAAATATTATAGTAAATATACATAAAAGTGTTCCTAAGGATACATTATCAATGATGTTTGATTGTTCTTGGACAAGTGTATAGGTATAGATTGAACGAGTTATCTTCACGGTTCAATGGGCGAGTGGATGCTGTATTTTATGAACATAATGCGCCAACCAAATGGAGATTTATGGATATAATAAATTACTTTTTCTAACAAAAGAACCATTGGATGTCTTCGTTGGACACTTGGGAAGCCCTCAGCAGAAGTTCTTCAAAAGGTAAGGGATTTGTTTTTGCTGTGAAATGTGTTTTGTGTGAACCGCGATGGTTTATGAATTTATGCTAATGGGAAAATATTGGAGGTGCTACCCTCAAACAATCAAATGTAGTGCTTTCGCCATGAAGCCTTTTTGAAATCTGACAACGCTGTGATATTGCCAAGAAGCAGAGCTTTTGATGACTATGCAACACTTGTATATTGATGAATGTTTAATAATTCAACTTTTGGATTTTGAATTTGGCGCCTTGCATTTCACCGGGTAGTGTCGGGAGTGGTAGGGCTACTTACGGAGTGGTAGGAGGCTAGCAAGGCGCCAAATTCAAAATCCAAAAGTTGAATTATTAAACATTCATCAATATACAAGTGTTGCATATTTTTTCCCATTAGCATAAATCCATAACCCAACACGGGTCTCACAAAACGCATAAAATCGCAATTATAAAATCGCTTACCTTTGATGAACTTCTGCTGAGGGCTTCCCAAGTGTCCAACGAAGACAATCCATGCTTCTTTTGTTAGAAAAAGTCATTTATTATATCCATAAATCTCCGTTTGGTTGGCGCGTTATGATCATAAAATCCACCGTTGAGTCGCCCATTGAACCGTGAAGAGAACACGTTCAAATTATACCTATACACTTTCTACAAACAAATCAAACATAATTTTTAATGTATCCTTAGGTATCCTTTTGGGTATATTTGCTGTAATATTTCAACCGGACGAAAACGTGAACGATAAAAAAAAAGTGGTGCGCATTCACATTCACAATCTCGCGCGCGTCAAACCTTGTTTACAAAAGTGGTCGCCTGACAATTTCCTGTTCCTATCTGTTCTGGTCACTCCTAGAATTCCCAGACGTTGTATATAGACTGTTGACATCTAGTGGAAGCCATAGGTACTGCAGTCTCAGTCCTACATAAAGTTGTATGCAATAGGCACAATGGAGAAGATGCTCATTTACAAAACAAACTGCAAATCCGGATGGATTTTTCTTGGGTTTTAGCTTGCTATATCACTTCTGTTATACTCACATACATAATTAGTACTAATTATGTGCATATCCTATTTTCTGGGTTGAGTGGAATGCATTTTACTTTGGGCACGCCAGACTCTCCAAAACAGTCACCTATGCAGCCGCTCCCTAAGAAGTTAAGGTGCCATGATGTGGTAGATTTAATGAATTTGTCAAAATCTGCACAATACAATTGGCTACCTGTGTGCTGCTACCCGCCCGCCTGTCGCAGGTGTCTTGCTATCAGCACTGTGTGCTCTAGCTGCCTATCTGCTGCGTTCAATTTGGCTCAGAGTCCAATAAGCCAATTAAGGTGGAACCAATTCAAAACTCTATTCCAGATGAGAGCACCAACATAACGGTTATGTTGTAATTATCTCCTTTAGTCTGTGTGAGTCCCAAATATTCACTTAGCAGTGCACTACTTTTGATTAGGGACCATAGAGCACTGGTCAAAAGTAGGGCACTATGTAGGGAACAGGGTGCCATTTTGGACAGACACTGACTGGGCTGATAATGACCTAAAACACTCCTGGGGCGAGGGTTGGCAGGGAGCTGAGGGTTGGCAGGGAGAAGGAGAGAGGGGGAGTTGGAGTTGCAAAAACAAAAGTTTGTCAAAGCTGTATGGGCGGACATTTTTACAGGCATCATTTTCAAGGTGTCATGAGCGCTTTATAAGGAAATAGTGACTTTAATGGGATTCCATGGATGCATCCCAAATGGCACCCTTTTCCATATGTAGTGCCCTACTTTTGACCAGTGACATTTGGGACGCATCCTACTTGTGTGGTAGTCGAGGCTGTTAAGTCCTTATACAAACACAAACGAAACGAAAAGTTAAATGTCCTTGTTTCACAACATTAATCACACCGAAGCATGCAGTGCATTATTCAGACCCCTTGACTTTTTCCACATTTTGTTACGTTCCAGCCTTCTTCTAAAATGTTCGCAAATTTATTACGAATAAAAACAGAAATACCTTATTGAGATAAGTACTCAGACCCTTTGTTATGAGACTCGAAATTGATTATGAGACTCAAAGTTTCCATTGATCATCCTTGAGATGTTTCTACAACTTGGAGTCCACCTGTGGTAAATTCAATTGATTCGACATGATTTTGAAAGGCACACACCTGTCTATGTAAGGCCCCACAGTTGACAGTGCATGTCAGAACCAAGCTATGAGGTTTAAGGGCCAAGCTTCCTGTCATCCAGGACCTCTATACCCTCAAAACACCAGTCTCAACGGCAACATTGAAGAGGCAACTCCGGGATGCTGGCCTCCTAAGCCATATCTCAGACTGGACAATAAAAAAAAAAAGATTAAGATGGGCAAAAGAACACAGACACTGGACAGAGGATCTCTGCCTAAAAGGCCAGCATCCCGGAGTCGCCTCTTCACTGTTGACGTTGAGACGGGTGTTTTGCGGATACTATTTAATGAAGATGCCAGTTGAGGACTTTCTCAAACTAGACACTCTAATGTACTTGTCCTGTTGCTCAGTTGTGCACTGGGGCCTCCCACTCCTGTTTCTATTCTGGTTCGAGCCAGTTTGCGCTGTTCTGTGAAGGGAGTTGTACAGTACACAGCGCTGTATGAGATCTTCAGTTTCTTGGCAATTTCTCACATGGAATAGCCTTCATTTCTCAGAACAAGAATAGAGCCTGTAATGCTGATGCTCCAGATACTCAACCAGTCTAAAGAAGGCCATATATAGGCCTAATACATTATCCTATTTTCATATCCATGTTGTAACCAATCTCTGTGTGCAAAATTACTTAAGGTGCCATGATGTAGGAGATAGAGCCTGTAATGCTGATGCTCCAGATACTCAACTAGTCTAAAGAAGGGCATATATAGGCCAGTGTCTGTGTTCTGTTGTGCTTCCGTTTTCAGCTGTGCTAACATAATTGCAAAAGGGTTTTCTAATTATCAATTAGCCTTTTAAAATTATAAACTTGGATTAGCTAACACAACGTGCCATTGGAACACAGGAGTGATGGTTGCTGATAATGGGCCTCTGTACGCCTATGTAGATATTCCATAAAAAATCTGCCGTTTCCAGCTACAACAGTCATTTACAACATTAACAATGTCTACACTGTGTTTCTGATCATTTTGATGTTATTTTAATGGACACATTTTTTTGCTTTACTTTAAAAAACAAGGGCATTTCTAAGTGACCCCAAACTTTTGAACGGTAGTTTACATGTACATATTACCTCAATTACCTCGACACTGGTGCCCCTGCACATTGACTCTGTACCAGTACCTGCTGTATATTGTTATTCTTATTTCTTACTTTTTTTAGGTATTTTCTTAAATCTGCATTGTTGGTTAAGGGCTTGTAAAGTAAGCGTTTCACTGTAAGGTCTACACCTGTTGTATTCGGCGCATGTGACAAATACAATTATATTTGATTTGATTTGAGCTCTGTGACAGGATTGTGTCGAGGCAAAGATCTAGAGAAGGGTACCAAAATAATTCTGCTTCATTGAAGGTCCCCAAGAACACAGTGGAAACCATCATTCTTAACTGGAAGAAGTTTGGAACCACCAAGACTCTTCCTAGAGCTGGCCGCCCGGCCAAACTGAGCAATAGGGGCCTTTGTCAGGGAGTTGACCAAGAACCCGATGGTCACTCTGACAGAGCTCCAGATTTTCTCTATGGAGATGGGAGAACCTTCCAGAAGGACAACCATCTCTGCAGCACTCAACCAATCAGGCCTTTATGTTAGAGTGGCCAGACGTAAGCCAATCCTCAGTAAAAGGCACATGACAGCCTGCTTGGAGTTCACCTAAAGACTCTCAGACCATGAGAAACAAGATTTTCTGGTCTGATGAAACCAAGATGGAACTATTTGGCCTGAATGTCAAACGTCAGGTCTGGAGGAAACCTGGCCCCATCCCTACGGTGAAGTATGGTGGTAGCAGCATCATGCTGTGGGGATGTTTTTCAGCAGCGGGGTCTGGGAGGATCGAGGGAAAGATGAACAGAGAAAGTACAGAGGGATCCTTGATGAAAACCTGCTCCAGAGTGCTCAGGAGCTTAGACTGGGGCGAAGGTTCACCTTCCAACAGGACAACGACCCTAAGCACACAGCCAAGATAATGCAGGAGTGGCTTCGGGACAAGTCTCTGAATGTCCTTGAGTAACCCAGCCAGAACCCGGACTTGAACATGATCTAATATCTCTGGAGAGACCTGAAAAAAGCTGTGCAGTGACGCTCCCCATCCAACCTGACAGAGCTTGAGAGGATCTGCAGAGAAGATTGGGAGAAACTCCCCAATTACAAGAAGACTCGATGCTGTAATCACTGAGTAAATAGTCTGAGTACAGTTTTTTTTGTTGCAAAAATGTAAAAAAAACAGTTTTTTGCTTTTTCATTATGGGGTATTGTGTGTAGATTCATGAGGCAAAAAAATGATTTCATTAATGTTATAAGGCTGTAACGTAACAAAATGTGGAATTGGTCAAGGGGTCTGAATACTTTCCGAGTGCACTGTATATGCACTAACGTCATTGTGTTCTTACTAAATTATGAGTATTGATTTGGAGCATAGAGAGAGAACAACACAGTCTTTGATGCATCACAAATGGCACCCTATTCCCTATATAGTACACTACTTTTGACCAGGGGGCCCATCCAGAGCCCTATGGGCCCTAATCAAAAGTAATGCATTATGTAGGAAATCGGGTGCCATTTGGGACACAGTCTGGGTCTCAGAAACAAAAGTATTCACTGTCTCAAAAAAATTATGTTCTTCTAGCTAACCAAAAAGAGGTATGTCTACGTAAAGAAGAATGTATAAGTCTTTTTGGAGGCGGTTGTTCTTTTCGGTTGAGTCAAGTCTCACCCCGAAGTTTTCATAAAATATGTAGGAACAAAGTATTACCTTCATACTCTACTTCTTTTATAGCCTTTTATTTATTCAAAATTCAGTCTTTACTGTGTTTTGAATCATACTGTACAACAGCCGATGAAGCTAAGACTGTAAATGTGTGAACCACATTGATCAGTGTTATTTTCTCATAGTTGCTCATTGAAAATAGTAGTGCCTTTTAAATCAGCCTGTTCTCATGGGCAGGATTTTCACCAAGAGTAAAATTGGTTAAAAGACCAAAGAACAAAGACAGTTCCTAACCTCTGTCAGTTTAGAAAAAAAGTTTGTTTTGAATTTTATCCTCCTCGCTCAGATCACACCCAGACAGTCCTAGCAACATTTTTGCTGAAAATGTTTTTTATTTGGCAAATTACTATTTTTGTACATTTTTATGGAAAACTATTATAGTAAGATACTTAATTTTTACCCGGAAATTAGTTCATAGTGTTATAAAAATGGCTGCATTAGCTCTTTAACCCTTATTTTACCAGGTAAGTTGACTGAGAACACATTCTCATTTATAGTAACGACCTGGCCTTTCCACTGGAAAGCAATCATATCTGCCTAGTTTGAGTGTTTACAACACTACAAATCCACTGCTCTGACAAAAGACAGATCCGCACAGAGCAGAGCTCCAATAGCATGCCTTGTTGGTGTTGGTCTACAGAGGCTGTTGGCAGAGAGAGGATTATGGGTGTCTGTGTCTGGTCCACTGGAGGAGGAGCTGGCACAGGAAGAAGACGGGGAGAGTGATGTGTTGGGAGGGAGACCCGCAGGCGCAAGGCTCCTCTTCTCCTCTCCTAATCTTCTCCAGCTAGAAGACGAAAGAGTAGGGAAACACAGCCGTCAGGGTTGGCAAGCTGAGTCTGGGAGAGGAGACTCTGGGAGGCTGGGACAAGAGAGGCTCTGGGAGGCTGTGGAGTAGTGGATCATCCCTCCAGGAGCAGAGAGAGAGGGGGGGGTAGATAGAGAGGAAGAGAGAAAGGCAAGAGAGGGATGGAGGAAGACAAGCATATATAGAGAGGGGGAGAGATGCAGGGAGAGAGAGGCAAGGGAAATATATATATAGAGGGGGGGGGGGTGGAGACAGAGAAACTGTGTTGGCCTATGCACTGATCCAGAACGTTACACTGGCAGCTGAGAATAAAGAGAGGGAAGAAAAAGAGGAAGAGCGGTTTGGTGTCTGAAGAAGGGTTTTTCTTCATTCGATTTGAGAGTTTCCTTTGATGTACAGTGCACACAAATACACAAATACATAAGAATCACCCACTCTTTTCTGTCCAGACACATACTCCACGTCAGATTTAAACACCTCTTGAATTGTATCTGCCTCCAATAACTTTGTAGATACACTTGCATCGAAGCCAGATGCATAAACTGATCTTTTTAATTAATTCAAATTGTGAAGAGTTTCATATTCTGGTCTATATATCAGAGTTGTGTTGACAACCTCATAATACTCACTAAGTTGTGAGTGGGTATGAGACTACACACATTACAGAGAAGGTACTTGCAGAGTCACTTAAAGGGAGGGATTTAAATTCATGAGCTCCATTCCCAGACAATGTACAAAGGCTTCAAAAGACACATGAATATGGTGAATCCAAACTTCTATGAACATCATAACAATGTTTGTCGATGTTGTATAGCAAAAAATTCTGCAATATTTATGGTAACACATGAGCAGATAAATTTTTCCACACCTGTAGACATGGAGAGGTGGCATATCTACTCCAACCAGATTGCATGAGAATGGCAGCATAAATACACTACAAAGAAACTGAGGCCTTCATGGTCTCAGCTCACACAACACAACAGCATGCAAGACAACACAAAGAACACAGGTGTAGCACGGAAATCTCGCATTACACTGCACTGTGTGAACAAGAAAAGTGGTGGTGGGAAAACAACCCAAAATTGGATTGAGAACAAACGATTTCCCCAAAAAATTGCAACGACCTTCACTCTGGTGTGTTAAGCTGTTTGTCACTAAATCCAACAAACTGTGAAGCACCACATTACCATTGAATGAATTGGACACTGTCTTTGGGATTGGAATACACTCCATTTATTTGTTGAGTCAATATGTCTAACTAAATTCTAAATGAAGTTTCTGGCATGGCTAATCTTCAAATTATTTTCTTTAAAATAACGATCCAATATACTATGGTTATAACTTGTTTTCTGATATAATTTCACAGCTTAATTCAAATGCACTCAACTCAACTCTCTATATATCTCTCTCTCTCTCTCTCCCTTCTTTTCTCTCTCCTCTCCTCTCACTAGCTTAATGACCCGGGAGACTGCGTCCGCAGATGGATCACAAGGACGGCAGATCCAATTGCACCTCCCATTTAATTTCTGGGGTTACTCGTTGGGTTCGTACTGTAGGTAGATCAATACCAAGGGCCCAAATAAAGTCTGTTGGATGCGTATAGATGCATACATCGTGTTGCTGGAATGTTCCTTAATTTAGCTTTAATGCATTTTGAATAATTGGAAACTTGTTAAGAGCGTTTTGCCAAACAAGGTCAATTATATTGGAGAGATCTGACTAACATTAATGAAACACAGTCTGATTCAGTTTAGATTTCCAGGCTACAGAAGCTGATGCTTTGAATTTCTTAACTTCTTAGGGAGCGGCTGCATAGGTGACGGTTTTGGAGAGTCTGGCGTGCCCAAAGTAAAATGCATGCCACACATAATTAGTACTATTGGATAGGAAACACTCTGAAGTTTCTAAGAGTGTTAAAATAATGTATGTGAGTATAACATAATTGATATAGCAGGCAAAAACCCGAGGAAAATCCATCCGGATTTGCATTTTTTTTGTAAATGAGCATCTTCTCCATTGTGCTTATTGCATACAACTTTATGTAGGACTGAGACTGCAGTACCTATGGCTTCCACTAGATGTCAACAGTCTATATACAAAGACTGGGAATTCTAGGAGTGACCAGAACAGATAGGGACAGGAAGAAGCCAGAGGACCACTTTTGTAAACAAGGTTTGACGCGCGCGAGATTGTGAACGCGCACCACTTTATTTTTCTTTCCTATCGTTCACGTTTTCGTCCGGTTGAAATATTACAGCAAATATACCCAAAAGGATACCTAAGGATACATTAAAAATGATGTTTGATTTGTTTGTAGAAAGTGTATAGGTATAATTTGAACGTGTTCTCTTCACGGTTCAATGGGCGACTCAACGGTGGATTTTATGATCATAACGCGCCAACCAAACGGAGATTTATGGATATAATAAATGACTTTTTCTAACAAAAGAAGCATGGATTGTCTTCGTTGGACACTTGGGAAGCCCTCAGCAGAAGTTCATCAAAGGTAAG